>JAZHYW010069661.1:0-13596 GCA_037355805.1 Ixodes ricinus
CTTGGTTACTGGTAAAGCAACTACAAGAAACTGTAAAACTTCAGCAAAAAGCACTGGTGAATATGGAGGATAGATCTAGGAAAAATAACTTGATTGTGTTTGGGATTCCTGAGCCAGAAAAAGAAACTAGCGACGACGTTCGATCCGCGGTGCTTAGAGACCTTTTTCATGCCCGTCTCGGTTTAAAAATAGAGACAGTGGAGCGAATTCATAGGCTAGGGAAAAAACGTGAAAAACACACCCGACCTATAATAATGAACTTTCGGGACTACAACGAAAAAATACGGGTATTTCAGAACTGCAACAAATTAAAAGGTACCAAAATTTCTGTTCAAAACGATTACTCGCAGGCGACGCTAAGTAGACGCAAAATGCTTTGGGAAAGCACGAGCACAGAAAGAAGCAACGGTTCCCGAGTTAAACTTTTCGACGATAAAATTCAAATCGATAACGACTTTTTCGTATGGGATGACAATACCGCCAGCCGAACAAAGCTGAGAGATAAGGCACGAAGCCCAAATCAGTGACAATCGCGGGATACAACAACAAAACCACTCAGACTTATCAATATGAACGCTAGAAGTCTCGTCAATAAAGTTAGCGAGTTAGAACACATACTAATGCTATATAATCCGCATATTGTCGTTGTCACAGAAACGTGGCTCAACGCAGACATAAAAGATGAGGAAATACTACCACCTGCTTACAAGATGGTACGAAAAGACCGCCCAACGCGGGGGGCGGTGTTGCTGTAATTCTTAAAAAATCAATCGTGTGCCTTGTAATGGATGATCTTCCAGATACCGAAAGTGTATGGTGCAAAATTACTTTCTGTGACAAAAAGTATGTAATAGGAGCTGTCTACAGACCTCCTGATTCCCCACTGTCCACGATGGAAATAATTTACGATTTCACAATTGCTAACTTCATTAACGAAGATAACTTTATTCTTGCTGGTGATTTCAATCTGCCCAAAATAGATTGGAGCAACCTTGAGGTTGGAAACGTAGACGTCAAATCATCTGAACTGCTTCTTGGTATGATGTTTAACCTGAACCTAACACAAGTCGTAAATGAGGCTACCCGAGCAGAAAAAACTGCAAGCTCCGTACTGGACTTAATATTTGTTGGTACAAATTTGAGTGACAATGTTGTGTCTTTGCACGAGGGTATTTCAGACCATAAATTAGTCCTGATGACTTGCAATGTTGTATCATCAATGGCGGCCTCTAAGCGTCCGGTAGTTTATGTGCATGACTTTAACAACGCCGACGACATCGATATCTTGGATTATCTAGAATTATCGTTATCTAGATTCGATGACGCAAAGGACGTAGATGACCTGTGGTGCCGTTTCAAAGACATTATCAACCACTGCTTAGAACGATTTGTCCCTAAAAGGAAAAAACGTGTTTATAGGCAACGTCCGTGGATTACAAGGGACATTATTCAATTACAGCGTAGAATAAAAAGAAGGCGAAAGCAAAAATGTGCCAGCCAAGGTGACATTTCCCGTCTTTCAGATGAATTAAAATGCAAATTAAATCAGTCTAGAAAGCATTATTTTACTTCCGTTTTACCACAGTTTCTGAGGACGGCACCACAGAAATTCTGGCGATACCTTGCACCTTCAAAGGGGAAAATAGAGTATATTACGGAAAATGGTAAAAATATTTTAGACCCGAACACTATAGCCAGACGGTTCAACGAATATTTTGGCTCTGTATTTGTTGAAGCGAACATCACCGCGGATTTGAGCACGGGAGGTACCGACTCGCTTCGATCTATGCCGGACATCACTATCACTGAAGAAGGAGTATTTTCACTATTACTAAATATTGATTCCAAAAAGTCACCTGGACCAGACAATATCCCTAATGAATTTTTAAAACGATATGCAGAATGGATTTCTAAATACTTGACAATTATATTTCGGGTCTCTTTAGAACAGCATAGCGTTCCCAGGGATTGGTTGTGTGCCAGGGTTGTTCCAGTTCACAAATCGGGAGATAAGCATAATGTAACAAACTACAGACCTATTTCATTAACATGCACTTCCTGTAAGCTTTTTGAGCATATAATTTCCAGAAGCCTTTACGACTATTTTGAAAGTTCGGATGTTTTTTATAAAAACCAACATGGATTTCGACGAGGGTTGTCCACAGTAACGCAGTTGCTTGAAACGTTTCATGATTTTTCGTGCTCGTCAAATGAAAGAGGACAAATAGACGCGGTTTGTCTAGACTTATCAAAAGCATTCGATCGGGTATCTCATGAAGGACTTATAAGAAAACTAACTAGCTACAGAGTTAATGATCACGTCACTCAGTGGATTAGCGCATACCTTAAAAATAGGAGACAGTTTGTAGTTATTGATGGTGTTGCGTCGTCTGTCTGTAGAGTGCCGTCGGGAGTCCCCCAAGGGTCAGTTTTGGGACCAGTGTTATTTTTATGCTACGTCAACGATTTGGCGGAAACAGTAAGCTCCAATATTACACTTAGGTTATTCGCAGACGACTGCCTGCTCTATACTAAGGTTCGTAGCCCTGTAGACCAAGAAAACTTAAACTTGTCGCTCGCCTCAGTAGATAACTGGTGTCAAAAATGGGGAATGAAGCTGAACCCGGAAAAGACTGTATTTCTCAGAATAACAAGCAAAAAAAACATTCTTACTTACAATTATAAAATAGGAGATGTGTCTTTAACAGTAGCTGATCATTTAAAGTATTTAGGGGTAACGATAGCCTCAGATTTAAGATGGAAACTGCACGTAGATAGTTTGTATTGTAAGGCTATAAAAAAGTTGTGGTTCTTGAAGCGCAATCTAAGGCATGCTCCGCTTAATGTAAAATTGTCCGCATACACAACCCTGGTAAGGCCAACTCTGGAATACGCTTGTGCTGTGTGGGATCCGTATAGGAAGAACCAAATTGATAAGTTAGAAAAAATACAAAGATTGGCAGCCCGCTTTATCTGTTCGAGGTATGGTCGAACTGACTCGGTGGCTTCAATGCTCAAAGAACTAAACCTCCCTTTATTGTCAAGTCGCAGAGAAATTGCCAGACTTAAGCTTCTTTTAAGCTCTCTCGAAACGAGCTGAACATTGACACCTCCCGTTACTTGCTACCACGCTCGACTCGGCCATTGCGGGGTGTGCATAACAAGGCCTTTGAAATACAGCGGGTAAACAATGACATTTTTAAGTATTCGTTTTTTGTTAGAACTGTTAAACAATGGAACGACCTACCAGAGGATACTGTAAATATAGAAAATATTGTTGCCTTTGAGGAAACGCTGGAGAAGCGAATCTGTTTGGCGCTCTGAGTGTGTCTTGTAGTTACATTTCAAACATTTTCAGAAAGTGTGTCAAAACTTGTGTGCTTGTATCCACGTGGTTGTACTGTATAATTTCTTATACATTGTGAAATGTATTGGCATATTATTTTCTTCCACTCCTGTAACCGCCCTGGAAAAAGGGTGAACAGTATTAATAAAATAAAATAAAAAAAAAACGACGTTAACAGTCTCATGCAAGTTAAGAATGCGTAAAGGGAACAGCACCTCCGTAGTGAAAAAGGCATATGTATAAAAAATTTATTGTTTCCAATAAGCACATGTGAATCATGTAATATATATAAGAACTTATAGGGACCCTATAAGAACAATATAATAACTATATAGGTTATACAAGAACGTACAAAAACATTATGAGAAACTTTTCAAGTTCTTATAAGGTTCTTATTTATCTTATATAGTTTTTTTATAGTTCCTATATGGTTCTTTTGTGTTTTCTTATGTTCTTATATATCTTGTGTGATTCATGTCTTTATTGGACAAAAATATTTCTCATACAAATGAGACTTTTCAATAGGGCACGTACAAGCTGCGGCATTGCATCGCTCCCCGAACCAACCAGGAAAGACAGTAACCACGAGGAGCTAGGAGATGTGTGTGTTTTGTGGGGGAGAAGAACCTTGGCATGGCCTAGGGCGCTCGAGTTGTGAGCGCTTGATTGCTGGTCCCGTGCACATACATGGGGTTTTTGTGGGGGTTTTTTTTTTGTATCCAGTCTGTCTTGTCCTGCTTGCGGATGAGCAGTATGCGCCGATTCCCACGGACGTCGGCGCGACGGGCACCTCAATTGCTGTCTATTTGCGCATTGCGGAAGTACCGTATCTGGCGGTAATGAGCGCGTGGGAGAAGCTTCTGGCACATTCTTAATTTGTGTCTGACTATAAGCGGTCCAGGAGGGCGGGAATGTGCTTCGTCCGACATGTCATCTAATGTTCCAACTTGCCAAGAGGCAAAAGCAATGTTGAAAATTTCTAGTGCAGAAGAAAATGTGGAATATTTCATTTCCCAGTAAATTTCGATATAAGGTTGATACCTAGACACCAAACAGCATATCACAGAGGAGTTGGTCGGATAAGTTAAATACCAGGAAGCAAGTTCCCGCTAAAATCATTTGATTGTATGACTTGATTACCATAGATCAAAAGTGTAAGAAATGCAGGGCGTAGCGAGACACGTGCTTTTAATAATCTAAATTAATAAAGTAATATGCATATTATTAGGGGTACTACTATTATATCTGTGCAGTTAATGACTTGCGGCATTATCCGATAATAAGGCAAAATAACAGGGAGTTTTTGAGGATCGTTTTCGCAGTCTTGCAACGTTCTCGGCAACTCCGCAACAAGGATCCGGGACTCTGCAGCAAGGCTAGCGTCGACAGAGCGCAGACAGTGGCGTCTTCCTCCCGGAGAGCGTTGCGGAGGTGAGAAAAGCGCTCTATGAAAATCCCTAATGGATCACGAAGTAAGAGCCAAAGACCTACGAAGACATGCCTTGCGTTTCCTAAGTTGTGGAAGAGAATAAAGGAGGAACGCAAGCAAATACTAGAGCTTCAAGGGTGATCTCACACTTGCGTTGAGTCCGACTGTATGCGAGGGGTTGCTATGGCAATAGCTACGTTTGGTCCATCCAAACGGGGTAACAACCGGCTTTGTTGCAGCCGACGCAGCTGTTCGCATGGCAACCCCTCGCATCTACTTGTTCTCGACGCAAGTGTGTGAGTCGCCCTTTAGAATGGCGCAAAGACACTTGAGTTAGCACTGTGTACGACGCTCTCACATACTCAAGCAGTTGCAGCGCCATCTAGATCTGTCCATGCAAGCTGACCCACGTAACTTAAGGACCGTGTCCCACACCTCTCCAGGCTTCCCCTTTTTTCTTCATCTCTGAATAAACAAACAAGAAGTCAAGCCACTGATATCTATTGTATTAGGCTGAATCCGGATCGATGCTCTACCGACTCTATAGGAGAAACGGGGAAAACTGCTACATAGCTCAGTAGGTTGTTCTTATGATTAAACTTTATTGTGTTTTCCGGAAATGAGAATTTATGTTCTGGGCGAAAACACCAAAAGTGTTAAAAAACGTTTTTAAAAAAAAATATATGTTCGGTATGTGAGGACCGAGGTGGCAGTTGGTTAAGCGTAAACGGTGATACGGTTTAATGAGACAAGGTTGCCGAAATAATGTGGAGTTATCGTGATCTCGAAGTCATCAGAGCTCTGCAGACGATAAGTTGGAAGGCCTTTGCTGCGGACACTGACATCGTTTCAAGCGCTTGCACAGAAAAACTTATGGTGCAAGCTTTTTCTTTGAACTACAGTGAAGGTTTCTGCGGAGAACTGCAACTCGAAGCGTGTCGTTCATTTGTTGAACTTGTCATTTATCTAGCAACTGTACAAAGTGACACCGAAGCGCCAGTGATGTCTTCGGCAAATTTGATTTTCATAATCGGCGTCCGAACACTTGAAAAATTTTGGTTCGATCTTCAAACACCGAAATAATGATCTTAGAAAATCATAAATGACTCGCCTTCGAGCACGGCCTACAAGCTTCAATATGCCAACTTTTGAGTGCTACTTAAATAAACTCTTGTGTATTGCCTGGTGTCATGCTATTGACACCGTAAGTGATAACGTCACAACATAGCGCTCCGCTACGAACAAACCGCTGCTAGGGCCGTTGGCATGAATAAAATGCAAGGGGCTTGGCGGGAGGTTAGAAATTGCCTGGTAAAAATAAATATTTTTGTAAGCATTCGTTCTTCTCAATATCTAATCATTCAAAATTTGTGCTATCGTATAAGTACCATTAAAGCAATGGCGAAAGCCCGTACTATCGTTTCACATCAAGTTTGGATTTGCTAGCAGACGACACGATGGTTTCACCGGCTCAGTGGTTCTGGATGAGAGAGAACGCGACTGCATTGTAGGAAGTTGGTGACGACCGACTGAAAGTTGTATCTCGGGTAAGGTTTTAGTGGATTTCGGAGCGAACAGTTCCCGTGCACTGTTTCAGATGGACGCTCGAAGTGCGCGATCGTGTAAACGTTTTCCCGAGGAGCTGGAGTTCCGCAATATATGAACAAAAAATGGGTTGTATGTATGTTTATACAGCCTTGAACTCTAGACTGCCCAACGGCCGAACGTTCTCCCAGCTGTAGATGAAACATTTAACCAGTGAAGTAAAAACCGGTAGCCTAGGATCTTTAACATTCACCAGGCAGTAGTGATACACGACCACACACCGGTACGATGCTCATTCAGATCGAAACGGGTCATGGACGGGGATTGAACCCAGGATCCCTGGGTTCTACAGTGCGAGCCTTCGATCCACGAGCTCCGAGCTGGAGTACTTTGCACATTCGTGTCAGCGATTCTCTCTCCGATATATTTGAGAAGATTAAAACACTGTGAAGAACCACGAACGACGACGACTTGGAGTATATCAAAGTCGACATGCAGGCCAGTACACTTTTCAAGGATTTCTGAAAGCACAGTTCTTCAGTGCACATGTGTGTGATCAAACAAATTGTCCACAACATTTTACATATTGCCGTGTGCACGACCGAGAAGGAACGCTTTCCCCTTTATCCTAGGTCTCCACCAAGAAAGCTCGTGGTTACAAAGGCTCGACTAGAGTAAGTTGAAAATAATAGTTTAATCGGTGAACTTGTACCAGAAACAAAGAAAGAATCAGTGGAAATAGCAGCACCACACGTTGCTGCCGGCATGACAGCTGGCTGGCGAGAGTGATCGTGCTCGCAGTCGGGAAAATTTGAGTGAGTCGGCAGATCTTACGATCCATTCCATACCTACCCCACTTGACATCTCGGACATTCGACCGACTATATTCGAGAGTGACTATCAAGGTCACTCTGGCCAACTCATGTATCTGTTACACTCGGGATAAGAAAAACACTCAATCTTCTAGATGTAAGGAGAAGGGAATCTTCTAGGTCATGCACGTGGCAATATAACTCTACCCGATCCACATCCTTGGATATTTTAGGTCTTATTTGAAACTAGAGAATCAGTACAGTTTTCCCTCAGTGTGATGATTACAAGCAGGTACAAAAAGCTATATTGCGAGCCTTAAAAATGAAGTTCCGGGCCTCAAACTGCTCATGATGAAGTCAAAATAAGTGTCCCTTTATTACAATGCACATAGCTGCCAATTATGTAGGCGTCCGACGCTGCTTTGACATTATGTTCTAAACATATGCTTTTATCGCTTCATTTTTAGACATCTCTATGCGTGTGATATTCTCGTCATACTGTACCGTATCTCACGAATGTACAATTCACTTTTATAACCTGGTGAGTTTCCAAAGGCTTACCATGCTTCAAATAATTACAAAATCAAAAACGAATAAATCTGCGAACAATTAAAACTGTTGCAGAGCATACTTCATGTCGTTCAGCGCAAGGTTCGTCATGCGTTTGTCTTCCATAGCAGACATCTCGGTACGTCTCGAGGACCAGAATCGCCGTCGCAAATATTCAGACAATAACCGATTCTCGGCAAAACTTCGTCGTGGTAAGTGGAACTCTAGGCTCCCAATATCTATTCTTTCTAGACGTTTAAACTCCACGTCCGATTTTCGACCGACCGCTCCTTCGGGGAAAACCAGTCCCATGAATTCGCCCATAACAACGCTTCTAAACAACGACTAGGATTGAGAGTGGTGACGTCACACCTATGGGATCAATGGTTGCCGGTGTGCTGCTACCGACAGGCTCCTGATCCGTGATCCAGCAGACTGCAATAGAGGCCAGTGGTAAAGCTACGTTAGGCTAGGTGGCGAAAGCTACCGCCCGTTACAAAGGGTATAGCCATTAACATCCATGCATCTATCCAACCATCAAAGCGGATTCTCGCGCTGTTCCGCGCGTGACGAGCGCAACGAGGTGGGGGCGCAGAGGACGCTGAGTACGAACTCAAATATCGACAGTGAGCTTTCCTATGCATGACAAAGCTCACGGCGTTGCGTACGTATGGAGCATGCTTACTGTCGATCACGAAACGCTAAAGCAAATAGGCGCGCAGTGCTTCCGCTTGCTCCTATAGGCAATAATAAAACTCTCGAATTATTTCCCAGCTACCTGGTAGTCTAAATATTTTGTTAAGGTGAAGCAAGTCCAATTACCCGTCGCACGCATGAAAAGCTTGAAGTCGGCTCCGCGTAATATTTTTTTAGTTTCAGAAAAAAAAGATGGTTGTTATTTAACTTGAAATCGGAGATCGCAAACCGCGAAACACCATCGTTTGAAGTGGTGATGATACGATATAGATATTTTCCAAGCGAAGCTTGCATCTCAATATATAGCACTTCATATTGACCCCGACAAAATGTGTCCCAGTTTCAAAATCGGATTTAATTCTTTGACCCAGTTAAAGTTATTATAGAAATGCTTTTTTGCCAGGTTAGAAGCACCGAGCTAAAATACGCATTTTCTTATCTTTCTTTGGATAACGTCTAGCACTTTTTTACCTTCTTATGGTCCCATTGCAGCGGGGGTCGGACGTGAGCAGAATTTCGTTCTTCTCTTGAGAGCATGAAGAAACGATATTGTTTCCAAACGCTATATTTGGAAAGTTGCAAGGGTTTCTTGATATTCAGAAAAATGTCTCTGCAAAAAAGTGTTTGTAAATTATTTTGGGTACTTTACTGTTTCGTTGTCAGTTTTGTGAGTCCTAATTTGGTAGGAGCAACCATAAGCTCATGGATACCTATTGCAAGGAAAAAAAAACTATATATGCTTTCCAACATTTTTGAAACAGCTAGATTTTTTCGTATACAGACTTTGCACGTTCCGGATTGAGGACAAAAGTTTGCAATTTCCGAAAGCCTTGACAAATAACCATTAAATATTACTTATAGTAACAAGCTGATTCTTTCAATTAACGAAACAACAGCGAGTTTGCATCCTAGCTGTCTAATGTTTACGAGCCTAAATGCCTAAATATATCAAGAGGATCGCAAAAAACAAACAATTTTGATTGTTCCACCAATTAACTGACCAAAATTAATTTGTGAGTAAAATAGCGAGTTATATATTAGCAACTTTATTCTAAAAGGCAAAATATCTTTGTGACGATACGCTAGGCCAACAATGCTTGACAGTTTTGATGTAACAAAATTTACATGAGCATCCCATGACATGTTCTCTGAAAAAAAGACACCTAAAGTTTTAAATGCTTGTACCACTTCTATTTTAGAAGAATCGAACATTATATCCTCGTCTATGTTAACAATTTTACCCTTCGGACGAAACAAAACAGCCTTTGTCTTATTCACATTTATTTTTAACCCATTATACCTACTCCATGTATTTAACTTTGCTAGCGTAACGTTTGCGTTCTCAATGAGTTCTGCGGGGCTATCTCCATGAAACAACATGCTCGTGTCGTCTGCGTAGATAATAAATTTTGTTGAATTGCTTATATTTACGATATCATTTATATAAAGATTAAATAAAAAAGGACCCAAAATGCTTCCTTGAGGAACCCCTGATTTAATTGGCTTTACATCGGACAATTGACCGGTGATGTCGACATACTGCTGACGAAAAGACAAATATGATTGAACAAGAAGCGAAACCTGACCCCGATAGCCATATATTTCGAGTTTTTTAATTAGAAGGTTGTGATCAAGAAAATCAAAAGCCTTCGTGAAGTCAATGAATAAGCCGAGAACTAGTTTCTTATTTTCAAAACCTTTAAGAATGTATTCTTTTTGAGTGAGAAGAGCGAGTTCAGTAGATCGCTGCTTGCGGAAACCGAACTGAGATGGGGTGATTAAGTTATGACTATCTGCAAATAATGACATTCGAAGGAGCAGCATTTTTTCTAGACCTTTAGAGAACACTGGCAAAATTGAAATTGGTCTATAATTACCAAGATCGTTTTTATCGCCCTTTTATATATGACCGATACTCTTGCGAGCTGCATTCGTTTCGGAAAAATGCCGTTTTGAAAGCAAAGATTGAAAATATGCGTCAGACAAGCGGAGATAAGATCGATGACGTGTTTGACGGGCTTTATCTGTATACCGTCGGGGTCACAGCTTTTACTGTTATTTAATGATTGAAATGTAGATATTACCTCTGAGTCAGTAACTGGGGTAAGAAAGAACGACGAACAATTGCTAAACTGTATATACTTGCAGGCATCATCCTCGGGGATTTCATTACTTAAGTTGACAAAATATTCATTGAACTTGTTCGCCAGTTCCTTTCCGACTAGCTGCTCACCATTGCACATTAAATTTTCCAAATGCTTTGGACCGTTCATACATTTCAACACGGAATTAAGCTTTTTCCATATCATATCGGTTCTTTTTCCGCATGCTAGAAAGAAGTCACAAAAATATTTTGATCTAGCATTACGGAGTTCTTTGTTTAGTTGGTTTCGATAATGTTTAAAGGCACTAAGTTTATCGATATCTTTCGTTTTTATGAATTTTTGATAAAGCTCGTTTTTCGTGCGTATTTTCGCTAGTAATTCTTTCGTAATCCATGGTTTACGTGCTTTTCTGGAGAAAGTTATTGTTTTATAAGGAAAACAACTTACATAGAGCTTTTGAAATATGCTCAAGAACCTATTATAAGCTTTTTCTGCGTCCGTCTCGAGAAGAACATCGCTCCAATCAAAATTAGATAGTTTTTGTCTAAAATAGTTTAGACTGTCCGGCGTAATATTCTGATATGTTGGCAACCGTGACTGTTTAATTGGTTTTGTAATAGTCGTTTTTTTGATACACAAGAAAATACCTAAATGATCACTGATGTCTGTAACCACCACGCCGGATCTGGTTTGCGACTCGTCAAAATTCGTAATAAATAAGTCAAGTAAAGTCGATGACTCGGTAGTGATCCTTGTAGCTAAAGAGATTACGTTGATGCATCCGCATGCTTTAATTAACTCGTTCATCTCTCTTTCACATGACGATTCGAGTAACATATTTATGTTAAAGTCACCTCCCAAGATTACGTTATATTTATTATCATTGGCAAAATCAAGAAAAGACTCTAAGTAAGTAAAGAAAGATGGAAGGTTTCCGCCCGGTGGGCGATAACAAACAGCGATAATGTTCTGACCGATCAATAAAGAAAAAAATTCGTAATCTTTGTGAACGCAGCTATAATCATCGAGAATTTGACCCGAAATGGTATCTTTAAGCAATAGGGCCACGCCCCCTCCCCGACTAGCAGTGCGGTTTAGGTAGTAAGTATTGTACGACGATAGTTTGAGAACATCACTAGGCTCGAAAAACCAGGTCTCAGATAACATAATTACATCAAAACTGAATTTAAACTGATCAAAAAGCAACTGGATTTCGTCCGATTTATTTCGTGCTGATCGAACATTAAGGTGAAAACATTTCAGAGAGCTGCTGTACTCGTTTCCTAGGAAGGAGCTTACATTTGACGGCAGAAAATATTGCTCATCTGCCACAGAACGTTTGTTGCTAGACAATGTGCAAGTATTCTTAGTCATTTAAGAAGAAACACAAAAAGAACAGATATTTTAAGGGTTAACACACAGGGAAAAACTAGACCAATTTTTCGAGATCATCCAGAGACTTAATTACATGCACTGGTTCCCGGTCCTTCTTGCGCACGAGGACATTTCCGCTTCTGAACCAAACATATCTGTAGTTTGTTTCCTTAGCCCACTCTTTCGCTTCCCAAAGAAGCGTTCTGTCATGCTTTGTTAGATTTTCCTGAATGTAGCAATCACTTTTCGCTTTCTTCAGCAGTGCACGTTTTTCTAGCCATTTATCTCTGGTCTGCTGGTGAACAAAGCGCACAATGATGCCTGGGGTTTTATCAGGTCTAGATGCCAGCCTATGAATATTGGCAACCTCATTTGTTGTCACATCCGCCACTTCAAGCATTTTGGCAACCTCATTCACCTTTACCAGCAAATCTTCGTTGGCATTCATAGGGATTCCG
Source organism: Ixodes ricinus (assembly GCA_037355805.1). Taxonomy (NCBI): domain Eukaryota; kingdom Metazoa; phylum Arthropoda; class Arachnida; order Ixodida; family Ixodidae; genus Ixodes; species Ixodes ricinus. The sequence continues at coordinate 12,315 of JAZHYW010069661.1, forward strand.
TGAATCTCAAGATTTTGCTTTCTGTTCCTCCATTCGAGGTTGTTGACTTCATGCTTTAGCCTTTTTATTTCAGCGTCAGCGTCAGTTTTTTCCAAGCCTTCTAGTCTTCTTTTTATTTGTTTGATCTCTTTTCCTTGTTCCCCAACCTGCTTTAGTACCGCGTCATAGTTATCCGACATTGCTTGCACGGATTTCTCGATTCCATCCACAGTTTCTTTAAGGCTGAGTAGATTCTCTAGTTTAGCGTTAATAGATGCGAACATGGCGGCTACATTAGGTTCCTTATCTTCTTTGGCACCCTGAGTGCTTCGTGTCACTGTTTTACACGTTTTACATCGCCATGATTTGCGCAAAACGTTGCCCTTTGACTTATAAGTTTCATCCGAAACGCCAGAGCAACTTAGATGGTAGGAATTATCGCACTCTGTACATGTCAGTTTGGCCTCAGTGTCTGATACCTCTTCTGCACATTTCAAACAAGTGTGTTCCATCTGGTATCAAATCAAAGGAAACCACAGCAGCAGCAGCAGCAGCAACAGCACGGAGGGGTAAAAAACAAGCGAGGTAGAATTTCACCAACCTGTAATAGTCGTAGATATGGTTTAGCACACGGTCGTACGTGCTGCCGCTGCTGCTGTGTGCCGCTGGAGCGAAGACCGGGCTTTTTAAGGCAGCGGTTGATGACGTGAGGTTTCCGACGTAGTCCTGCACCAATCACGGCTCACAGCTTTGATGACGGGCGCTGCTGAGCTGCTGCGAGGACGGTGACGATGACTGACTGCCGCACCACGATGACAGGCACTGCTACCAAAGTAATGATGACGGCCGCAGCTTCCTTGACTGGCGGACTTTTCCAGCTGTAATAGTCGTAGATATGGTTTAGCACACGGTCGTACGTGCTGCCGCTGCTGCTGTGTGCCGCTGGAGCGAAGACCGGGCTTTTTAAGGCAGCGGTTGATGACGTGAGGTTTCCGACGTAGTCCTGCACCAATCACGGCTCACAGCTTTGATGACGGGCGCTGCTGAGCTGCTGCGAGGACGGTGACGATGACTGACTGCCGCACCACGATGACAGGCACTGCTACCAAAGTAATGATGACGGCCGCAGCTTCCTTGACTGGCGGACTTTTCCAGCTGTAATAGTCGTAGATATGGTTTAGCACACGGTCGTACGTGCTGCCGCTGCTGCTGTGTGCCGCTGGAGCGAAGACCGGGCTTTTTAAGGCAGCGGTTGATGACGTGAGGTTTCCGACGTAGTCCTGCACCAATCACGGCTCACAGC
>JAZHYW010069664.1:0-12602 GCA_037355805.1 Ixodes ricinus
CTTCCCTTCTGCAACACTTTGATGCTGATGATGCTGATGATGCGAGTCTGTTTTTCTGTGATGATGTGCATACTTCTGTACATATGTATTTAACAAAGCTTATCGTGAGACACGCTCCCGTCTTCTAATGTTCCTGCCTAAAGTCGTCCTTCGGTTCCTGTCCTGGCCTGGCCCTGCCTGATCCTGCCTGAAGAACTCCTCGGTCCTATCAACTGGTTGGCAGCGGCGGGACGACGTGCCCAATCATGACTCCTGGTACAGGCGAGTGCGTTTTATTTTCCTTTGATTCCTCAGTGTTAGGTACGAGAGTTTTAAAGCTGTCGTGTTTGACATATATAGCATATTTCAAGTTGTCTGAGTTAGATAGGGGAGGGAGATCAAGACACATTTGACCATGGATGCCGATAGGCTACGCGTTCCTGATTTGTTGGCGGTATGCGAGGAGCATATGGGACAGGTAAAACAAAGGGGTCCGATCATAGGGCTTTTTTGTGATGCGGAAGTGTCCGACGTGGAGCTTCAGGAGACTTGGGAGTTGGTTTCTTGATTCGGGAGTGGGACCAAAGTGCGAAGGTTGAAAAGCGCTGAGTGGAACGTAAGGGAGAAGGCAGAGTTACTCGGAAACCTCATCGCCATCCCAGAACGACATCGGATGTTCGTTCAGGCGCAAAAGGCACAAGAAAAAAAAAGCTGCGCTGAATCAGTGACTTTCAATCTTTCCCGGAGTCATCCAATGAACAACGTCACAAGAAGCTGAAGGAGCGCCAATCCAGAAAGAGAAAGCTGTCGTCTGGACTGGGGGACGGAAATCTCAAAGATATCCACCCAAAGAAAGCATCAACCGACAGCGGCTGGGGGAGCGAGGAGCACAGCAGTGACACTAGGGAGCCAAAGCTGAACAAGCAAGAAGATCCCCCCCCCCTCTTTCTGGAAATTCTTGCGTCCGCCCCTGTCGGAGCACACAAGCCCGCACCTCTCATTTATAAAATGGCATATCCACACCGTACCGGCGTTACGCTGTATTCTTTTGGGCACACATGGAACTGATTTTGAGTACGTAATACGAGCGTACTTACCACCATCACGTTAAGGGCGTAGAAATGCTTGCGGCACAGTGCACCGCCTTTGTGGCGGTGGGATCGTTCTTGGACGGGCCGACGATGGCGATCATCGTTTCGTTCTCGCAACTGATGGCGCCGAATATCCTGCCGAGCTGCCTCTCGCTTGGCGTCTCGGGGAAGCGGAGCCAGCCGCACCGGACCCCGACACAGCGCACGATAGCGATGGACACGACGCGGACAGAGACGCCGACTGTCCTCAGTCCCACGCTACGTGCTCGTCGCTCGCCACCAAACTTTGGAAGCACTCCGTGTCGTAGAAACGAAGTGTACAACACTTGGAGCTCCACAGTCGTGAACGTCCACGAGCTTCGTTTCGCAGTCTCTTCACCTCCGGTTCCTCGCGCCAACGTTGTCTCGCGCTGCCGGCGCTGCGTCGCACGCTTGCAATCCTCCGGGAGCTCGAATGCAGCGCGGTGCTGCCGGTAAGTCTTCCCGGCGAAAACAAAAACTAAATTAGTTGAAAAGTGGCATAATCACCTGACGACGACGCGGTTTCGAAAAACATGACTAAAGAAAGAAACCTACTCAGGAGCTAGTACCTTTTCAAACGTACTCGGTACAAAACGAAACGTCACGATGTTGTCACGTCCGGTAAGCCGACTCCGCCCGCATTTCTCTAAGGACATTACATCACTCTTGCCTCCAACCAATCAGACGTCAAGACATTACTTCCGTGTACTTTTGACAGGATCATGTACAATGTCGAACCTAGCTATCCTGGGATCCTCTGCTCACATCGTATCCCGCGTGTTTTCAACAGCGCTGCTTCGTCGTCGTCGTCATCTCTTTGCATCGTCAACAGACGCACACGGTAAGCGGGACGTGTGTAAGAAAAATGTTTTCTAGTTCACCTTCTTGCCTTTATTAGCTGCATTTTTAGTGGCGGGCTGTATTATCAACGTTAGTCGAGAAATTAGTGTCACAAGTTCACAACGGTGTGTAGCGTTTTCGCATCATTGGGCCACGAATGTCCCAATTTTCGGGTAATTATTGGGTAGTTTATTTATTACAAATAACTTGTTTTATGCTTTTAGATGTACTCCAAGAGATTCTGTACAGGAAGGGTGCCACCGGTTGCAGAAAGTGACGACAGCTGCCTAAGTGACAGCGACAGCGGCTCAGACTACGGTCCTGGTCATGAATCGGACTATTCAACAGAAGAATCTGTATCCGGTTGGTATTACGGGTTGTAGTTATCACTTGTTGACCACATCTTTGTGTACAAGTGCCGGATATTATGGCATTATTATTAATTGAGGTGTAATGGCTGATTCTAATTATTTTTGCAGACGACACGTACCTTGAGACAAACCAACCATCCACTTCGAAAGCAAAGCCAGTCGAGTAGAAACGAGGTGCAGGGGAGAGGCCGTGTCTCCCGGAATATAAGGGCGCTCCGCCTCACCCTCCTCTCGAAGAAAAATCACCGATCGAGTACTTTCGGTACTTTTTTGCGAAAACGTTTTAGCACTCATAACTAACCAATCAAACTTGTTTGCCATTCAAAAAAAAAAAAAGAAAAGCCCCTCTGCCTAAATTTTGAAGATCTGGAGCAGTTTTTGGGAACTGCTATGTATACATGTCCCTGTTTGACTTACCACACACTCGCATGTACCGGAGCCAAGAGACCCGTGTCGAAAAGATTTCTGAAGCAATGTCTTGTAATCAAAGGCAAACCATCAAAAGCAGCCTTCACTTAAATAACAATGACCTGCTGCAGCAAAACCAATGCCCAGACAGGCTCTTCAAGATCCGTCCGCTCCTGGATATGCTGCTTCCGAAATTTCGGGCTCTTCCCAAATCACAGATGCTCGTTTTTGACGAGCAAATAGTTCCGTTCAAGGGACGCTCTAGGCTCAAGCAGTACCTACCGGGTAAGCCACACAAGTAGGGATATAAAATCTTTGTTCTTTGTGATACTTGGGGACTGGTACATGACATCTCCATTTATGCAAGAGAAATTCTTCTTGTCCCGGGACATCCAAATCTTAGCGCAAGCTCGAACATTGTTATTGAGCGTGTACAAGGTATTCCCGTCAACAGAAGATACCTTTTATTTTTTGATAACTGGTTTACTTCAGTGAAGCTCCTCGTTCATTTGCACAGCCTTGGAATCTCGAGACAGTTCGTGCGAACCGGATTCCAGGATGCAGCTTGCCCACGGACAGCGAACTGAAGAAAAAAGGCAGAGGAAGTCATGTGGAGAAAGAAGCCCACATCGACGGGGCACATGTACGAGTTGTCAAGTGGTGCGACAACCGGGTCGTCACTGTGGCTTGTACGTTCGGTAGCGCTGAACCGATCGGTCAGTGTAGAAGATACGACCGGAAGCTAAAGAAAAAATGGAAGTCCCACAGTCAGCAATGGTGTCAACATACAACTCTCATGAGTGGGGTCGACCTGCTGGATGGACTTATCTCGTATTACCGAATATTCATAAAGTCGAAGAAATTTTATCTCCCATTTTTCTTTCACTTTGTCGACATGGCCATCATCAGCAGCTGGTTGCTCGACAGAAGAGACATAGATGCAGTGGCGGTCGCAAAGAAGAACCAACTTGATCTTCTCAAGTTCAAATTCTCTGCCGCAAGCAGCCTCTGCACTCAAAACAAGGACATAAAAAATAAAAGGGGCCGACCATCTTTTTCGATAGAAGCGGAACTTGAGAACAAGAAAAGAAAGGACCTGCAGCTAAGCTGTCTGACGTCGAAATCCAAACGGACGCTATTGGGCACTGCCCGATGTGGGCGATAAAAGGCAACGCTGCAAGATGCCGCGATGCAGCGGTCAGCCAGTTTTTTTCTGTACAAAATGCAAAGTTCATCTTTGCATCAACAGGAATGATGATTGCTTTGTTAGCTTACACAGGTCGTGAAATATTCATTTTTGAAACTAAAGTCGTCTAGGAACAGTGCGACAAGGTGTAATAATGCAGCGGCAAGTCAGCGTATTTTGTTTTCTCACTGAAGAATTTGAAGTTTATGTTTGAATCAAGAAGCATGCGAACTGTTTTGTTTTCCTACCACACTTTGTAAACCTCCCGTTTTCGTGAACCAAAAAAAAACATTTTAGCTTTTGTATTGCAATAAAAGTATCTTGCACATATGACCCATTGTCGCTTTTTTGCGACAAAGCCACAAATCGGTCCTGGGTGCAAGGATTCAACTGCAATTTTCTGAGCGCACTCTTACATCATCCAGATTACACCCGTAGCCGCCTTAATTTTTTTCTTTGCTTACATATAAAAATCCGGGCCACAAGAGGTTCGCCTTTACACTGTCACCGACATGAAAAAGCTAAACCTTATGTTTCAGTCCGGACGCTTTCGTATTTAGCCTCTTCAAGGTGCGATGCGCGGCAGCCCACGTACGCTGTGTGTTTTTAGCCACGGGTTGCGAGATTGCTAGCGAGGAGATCCGTTCCAATAAGAAGCCGAGGCCTAAAAACGCGTCAAAACAGAGCATTTCTTTCGGAACCGAATAAAATACTGCGCGTAGTTTATATCATTGTAACGTGGGTGGATTCCGTAATTTTCGATGATTCCCAGGTAGTTTCTAATTACAACCATGTATTGAAAATTGTGAGTTAAAATTTGAATTACTAGAAAAGTAACTAGTTCTTTAATGAAGTGAACGGTAATAACCTTTCTTAATGGGCCATTTGGCACTGACTACTGCAGCGTCAACCCTTTCTTTGCGCTATGCGTTGTTTTCGGAGGCGCAATTTGGCCTGCGTTTCATTTATAAAAACAATTTGCTTTAACGAACAACTCCCATAAACAGGTCTGGGGAAAATATTCACATAGTTTCCGTGATGAAGCTACTTTCTGCTAGCTACGCATTATGTTCTAGATCACAATTCTTAGCACGATGGTTTTGAGAGCACCTAATGAGGAAAATGAAATGGCTCATATGTAATATTTTACGCAGAAATGAACAGCGTACACTGCGCGGCGCTTTTAGTTACAACAAAAAATCGCCAGATTTACATTGTTACGAATAAAGAGGTGAAGAAACTGAAATGTTTAATGGGGCGAACTTGTGCCTAAAACAAAAAGAACAGAAGATAACAACAAAGCGTCGCCGGCGTCGAAGTCGGCGTAACAGCAGAATCAAACGCTGGGGCGAGGCTGACTCGACAAGGTCGCGGCCAGTTTCTCATCTACCCTGTGTCCCAAATCGCGCCAGCCTCTTTAAATCGGCCGAGAAAATCGGTTTCTTAACCTATCGCGTTCCGATTTTGTACAGCGTTGGCCACAGGTGCTGCATTTTTCTATAAAATTCGCAAAGAGCGAAACTTGCCTGAAGGAAAAGTAAAAGAAAAGGCTTAAAACTTATAAAAACGCAGCGAAAGCCACTGTGTCTTCAAACCATAGGGCGCCCTATGGTTTGAAGACCGGTAGCTTCGCTGCGTTTTTATAGGTCTTAAGGCTTTTTCTTATTTTACTTTTGCGTCGGGTAAATGTAGCTCATTGAAAATTTTATGGAAAAAATGCGCAACCTGTGGTTGACGCTGTACAAAATTGTAACGCTATAGGTTAAAAACCGATTTTTGCGGTCGATTTCAAGAGGCTGGCAGCTATTTGGTGACACGCGCTAGTTTACGTCACTATCCAGAATATTCGGCAAAGAAGGATCGAGAGTTGCGCGCTCGGGGCGAAAACGAAAAGGTACTTTCGAGAACAAGAAAGCAGGAATAAATGTTAAAAGTTACGTCCGCAGCGCGAATCTTCTAAAGCTCGTGACTGGGCGTTGCTTGCTCGGCCCTGCGGGCGGAAATTTTGTTCTTTGAGGATGGAAATACTCTCAGCCAAACTACTGTGTGGTTTCAAGGTGGGAAACTAAGCGGTTAAATACGGTGCCCTTCAGGGTAAACAAAACGTGAAAATGTGCATACAGTCTCACGCAGTGTGCATGGAGCAATAATATAAATAACTTAGAGCAACTTTTTGTGCATAAAACATTTATGATGTTTTAATAAACTCTGAGAAGCTCTTTATTTATTTATTTTTCCACGGGCGAGATATCTACTCAACTGTTCAATTATTTGTGTACTATAGGATAAAACTTATGCTCATAAATATTTGGATGCGAGGAACCCGACATATTTAACCATAATGCCAACCCTCTGATTTTGTTCGTTTTTTTTTTGGTACGCACACGATTTAATATTTTTTTTTTGCGCTCTAGAAGCAATGTTTGACGCTCGACACAGAACCTGTAAACTATAAAAGAAAACCCCGACACTTCAAATTTCTTGAAGACGTCCTACAGAGCCAATTCAAGCAATATGCGAGAGAAGCTCGTTCGAATGGCTGGGGTAGAAAAATTCCGACTTCATTTAGGCTTTCGCGTAAGGTGTGATCACAGCGACGTCAGCTCGGCACTAGAGCAATTCGCTTTTATTGTGGCGTCGTCGTCGCTTCCGCGCCGCCTCCGGAGCACGATTTGGAGGCTTTTTACGTCGATCGCTTCCGCTCTCGCTGCCGCTCCAGTGCCTGATCCGTGATCCGTCCACGACGTTCCTCGTACGCGCACAGTAACTAAAATTCGCGTTCTTCGCAGCCGCTGAGAACTTTCCGCGGTCTATGCACCACACGTCGCGCAAGTTCCTCTTCTCGGATGGCCGTGCGCGTGCGCCGGCACAGCGGAGTGTTGACCACCGAGAACACCTCCTGTACACCATTCCAATGTTAACAAATCCGCAGCCCAACGTGTGATCTTCCTAGCCATTCACGAGAACAGTCGTCGCTTTGGAAAGCGAGCGAACGACGCCGCCACGCGAGCCGAACGCTAAAAATGGCGCCGCCCAGAAGCCCCTTTCTGTAATGGACGATTAGCAACGTGCGCGAACCGTCGCTGTGGTCAGCCGGCTAGCCAAAAAGAGCTGAATATGACGTCTTCAGCATGTTCATATCGACTTTCATCACTTCAAAGAGTAGGAAGGAGAGATCGCTATCCTTGACGGTTTAAGTGGAAGGACGCGATGGCACCAAGCTTGCAGCGTGCTTTTAACAGCGTCTATCGAAATTGTCGCTGGCAATTGATAATTCTGGTTGCAACGTCATAAATATTACCCATAAGAGGGAGCCAGCGAAATGTCTCGTCGTCAATAGTCTCTACCAAGATGCGAAAGGCAGGGCATCTTTCCAGCGCCCGTTCTCCATCATGCGATCGTTGCATTTAGCCGTGCTTTGGCTGCGCTTGTACTCTAAATGCTCATAAGACGCCGATGCGTTATCCAAGCTAGAAGAAATAGAATGTGCACCACCTTTAATTCTTACTACTACCTTTCCCGTCGATAGCTCAGTTGATAGAACGATTAACTATAACATCAATCGTCGAGATTGGTGTTATCTATAGGTTGGTGTTTTGAGTCCGGCTTGACGGACGGAAATTATTTTTAATGAACTCTCCGGCTGCGTCGGCGGCTCCTGGGAGCGATTGAGTGAATGATGACGTCACCCTGGAGTTTTCGCTAAGGAAGACCATGCAATTCCCCGGAGAGGTTCCCACTAACAGCTATCGCTGTGAAACGTTTTCGCTAGAAGATGAAGTCCGCGACGTGATACTGAATGTGATGTTGCACTTCTTTATGTTATGCGCGAAGATTTAGAATTTAAGCGGAGCAATTTTTATTATGTTTAACGCCGATATTCCGCCATGAACTTGAGTGATTGGCACTCCGGATTCCGTACGAAGCTTGCGCATCTAAACATTTTAGTGTCCTAGTTGCTCTAAAAATATCGCCCTGCATAAACGTATGATATGTAATTGGTAGAAACATTCGTTACGCATTACAATAGAAAATCACCGCGGTGTGCATAAACATCCGCACTGACTTAGTACTATCTGGAGCAGCTATACCCAGGAGGAAATAGAAAGTGAAATTCTTACTGTGAATCTCATTATGAGAAACAATTTCGTGCAGCAGCAAAGTTTGAAAGGCTGGAGGAGAAACAAGACTTCTTACTACGTTTTCTGATAATCTATTGAGCCTATATACACTTTGAGAGAATTCCGTAGAAGCTTTGTTATATATTGCTTTTGATGTAGGAATTTACTAAGAATTTTTTTCTGGATTTTATATGGTGGTAAAATAGAGCGTGGTTAATGGAATGCGTATTTCTGTCGCATCGTTTCTATAAGAGATCCGACGAAACCGACGTGCACACGTGCCATGGTTATAGTTTCAAGGAGAGCTTTGCAGCTGCATCTTGCACAGTATGCTGCGAGGTTGCCAGGTGCTTGCAGGTGCCCGCACGAGTATTTGTGCTCTCTTTGTCTCTCGTTTATACATCTCCCTGTTTGTACGATGTATGATCTTCAACATGTCAGTGGTATTTTGTATACAACTCCTTCTGTACAGTCAACGAACTTGCATTTGTTTTTCACCTTACACGATGCTTGACCTTTTGCTGTTTTTTTCTGGTTCATTCACCTTTTTGCATAATCCTTTTAGCTTGAAAAGGGCGATAATGCAACTCTTACTTCATGTTTTTCTGGGAATTTTTCATCCTACGGGAAAAACTGTGAATGTATATCAGCAGCAACAACTTGAACTACAACCATCTTAAAACTACAACCGTGGAACTACAACCATCTTAGATAGATCAAGAGACAGGACCAAGCGTGCAATCATGGACGCTTTTCACATGGCTTCTGGAAGGCATGGCACGTGCATCAGTGAACCCTCAATAGCGTTGAAACAAAAACAAATAGAACTGTTTAAAAATATCCCGCAGCACAACAGGGTAAACATCAACTCTACGGTACCAACAGCATAGACATAGACACCACCAATACTGACTGTCTACAAATGACAGAAAATACATTAATCGTTTCAGTCCTTTCGATGATTTCTCAGATACATACAGGTCATCTAAAACCACAGCATTTCTCCGTTTCCTAAAACACCAGTTTCTAGAATTGCCTGCGATGACATTAATTTTCAGCTCCGAGAATTATCAGGCAATCTTCATCCTTCAAAATAAGGGTATAAAGGAGGAAGATGAAGAAACGAAAAATAAACAGGTGCCATGTCTGCGCTCTCACAACAACGTCATGTTCTTATCTGTCTACCATATCGTCTCTATGAGTTTACGTGTTTATGTGTTAAGTGTAACTTCGCAGCGCAGTATAGCTCATAACGACAAACCAACTAGCCCAAATCCAAGCATTGTTTCTCTCACGGAACCCATAGTGTGCCAATGTGAGCAGCCCACATGAGGTACACCCGGAATGTTCATCCTATTCGGGGTCATTTCATTATTCTTTTAAAAGGTCAGCTCGTACTATAGAACTAGACGATAGTTTTACAAGTATGTAACAAGAAGCTCAACTTTTAAGCCGTTTCTCATTTCATAGTTCTCGAAACGATGTTGTTTATGTTATCGTTTCTTCCTTCCCCTACATTGTGATGCATTCCAGTGCATCCTAAATTGGGCACGCCTCAATGTCCCCTTGTGACTACTGAAAAACAATTATCTAAATTTCGATACCTATATAAATGTTCATGCATTTATTCAGCAATAAAATGCCCTGAGCAAGATCATCGAAAATTGGGCATTTGAAGTGCACCAGAAGGAACAAGAAAACTGCACATTTATATACAATATTTTGAACATGTAATCGGGATACGTAGCCCGTTGAGCCGGCCACATATACACAGTTTTAAAACAGATATCGACATTACGACGAGCGTGTTTAGAATTCACACTAAAATTTAAAACACTAAGTAAAAAATTCTACCCCACGTAAAACGGCATTTCCTACATACACGCTCTGTAGTACATTCCTAGTAAAGTTTTCCAAACCCAAACCTTTTCTCTCACGCTTTAAATTACGATCCTCGGTGATTTGGTATCAAAATAGACCGACCTTCTATGATAAATTTACAGGACTTGAACTAAAGATTCTCAATATCAGCGGAAAGTGCCATTTTTTTTTAAATTACACAGGCCTTTCAAGTTGGCCATGATCCCCGTGTGCCCCTTAGAGCTCACATTTATGATAACATTGCCTGGAAAGCGCCGACGTGGGCACTCTAAGAAATGAGGGGAGTTCGAGGGAGTTAGACGGCGTGACAACACCCACAGCGTGCGCTAGCACCCCTCGGAAGGAATATCCTCTCTCAAATAGAAGGAACGAGCAAGGGGAAAGAGAATGGAGTGCTACAAGAGTCCCATGAGGATTCGAAAGGATTATGGGCAAGCGGAGGTCCCTCGGGCCAGGCTTTCTTTGCGAAGGGGAAAGTGGATAACTAGCTTTGGGAACATTAAATCCGATCCTTGAGTTTATGCTTTTACTTTACTTCTTTTTTCTTTTTGGGGGGGGGGTTCAGAAATGCTTCAAAATTGTTGACGTTCCCTTTTTCTTCTATTTCTTCTTTACGCTTTCTTATTTACTTCCAAGTTCGAGAAGTTACTTGACTGTTTCATGGAGGGCGCTGGCGTGCAGGTCGACAGACCGACACGCCATGCCGTGGCTTACATTTTGCGAGTTCGAGTTTTTACAAGCTTACGGTTGAGCATATAACCTTCAAACGAGGTTTAGATCGGTCTTGTTTACGCTTCTGATACAAATGTCTTTGTCGCAGGTCTGATCCGGTAAGATAGAGGACACAAACCAATGTGAGACAATCTGGGTAGTTAAAACGAAAATAAAAATATCTCGCCATTAATTTGTTTGTATGTGGGAGACACTGAAAGGTGCCGCCCCGTGACAACCCAATTTAGTCAGCTGCACGCGCTGGCGACCGAAAAGCTTTTAACTTAGGAAATCTTTAGCGAAAAGATAAAATCGCGGAGAAAGCGCGAAGGCACCATTTATTCTAGATTTGAAGTTCCGTGGGCACAACGTTTTTGCGAACTCTCAAAGCCCAACCAATATTAAATTTATGCCGCGTTTTATTTATCGTACAAATAAATTGCGAAATAAAAAGCCCGGAAACATACTCATTCAAGGCACAACTTTTTACAAAGTTTTTGTTACACTGCGCCCTAACTTGCTCAACCGAAGTTACTAGTGCTGAGGAGTCAGGACATCGTCGGAATTTTTTAGAAACTTCTGGGAGCCATATTTTTTTTAATTTCGTCAGTTTGAGAAGTTACTTGACTGCTTCGTGTACGGCGCTGGCGCACTGACTGATGGGCCGAGACGCCATTCCGTAAATTACATTTTGTGTGGTCCAGTTTCGACAAGCTTACGGCCCTGCCGTAAACTGCGAGCGGAGTTTAGGTCGTTTTCGTTTATTATGTCCCCGTTGTATGAGAGATCTGACCCATAGAGGTAACAATACAATGTGAGACGGGTTGGGTGGTGGAAAGAAGACAAGAATATTTAAAGGGGCGATGCAATGATTTTAACGCCGAAGGAATTTGCAGCTTGCAATTTTTGTATCGTCTATCTTAGGAAAAAAGATAAAAATCACATCTACTTTTTATTAAAATAAATATCTTAATTTCGCTTCGTAAAAATCAAAGCAAAAAATGGTAATATTGCCGCGCTGCTTGCACGAAGCGGGCGGCGCTCGCGTGGCCTGACGGTGTCTCGCGCCTGCCTCCCGCGCGAAAAGCCAGGATTCGATTCCTGGCCGCCAGGGACTCCTTTTTGTTGACAATCAGTAATGTTCTGGTAAATTCGAGAACCGTGTTACTTGTTCGAGGCACCGAGTTCTACGCGCCAGAACCTTCTACGCCGATTATTCCAGAAGCCTACGCGTGTACATAAGGGCCCAAAGCTCCAGAGGACCCAAAGAAGACCATATCAGAGAGCCGATCGAGTCGCCGCATCCAGGGTCTACACCGGACCACGGACTTCTGCCTCCCAGGACCGAAGACGTGACCAACCAGGCCAACAATGAGCGACCAGCGGTCGCGGACGGCCGCCATCTGCCGTCATCTACATGCCCGTCGCACCACGGACGGCTGCTTCGTTCCACGGTGAACTTCACGAAGACGTCCCGAAGATTGGATCGACCAGGTACGAGCGCGTCACCCGCCACAACGGCTGGACCGGCGAGAACCTTCTGCCAAAACACGTCGCATTTTCTCGCTCGAGCGGACTGCCGGGTACTGGTACAAAAAATCACAGAGTCGTCTTTGACAGAGACCGGGACGTTTTCAAGAGTCGGCTGAAGGCGACATTTGCCAACCAACACCGCCGAGGGAGAAGCCGGCGAAGACCTACTTCGAACTAGAACCCAAGGCACGAACGAGAGCATCACCGGCTTCGTGGAGGCCGTGGCACACCTGGTAGCGCACGCGCCAACCCACGAGGCTACAGAAGAAGAAGGTTAGAATCCTCATGCGGGGCGTGAGGGACAACATCTTCGGCGGTCCTTGTTCGTAACCCTCCGACAACCGTCAAAGATTTTGCCACCGAGGCGACTCAAACATCGGCGTGCCCTGCAAGCCCGAGCGAGTCACTACCATCGACCACCCGGACTCGCTGCCCTCACGCCGTCTGTTGTAATGCAGCC
>JAZHYW010069666.1:0-12184 GCA_037355805.1 Ixodes ricinus
GCACCCCACTGATATACTGAGTTGTATTTCAATAAAGCCGTGTTGTAAGTTGCTCCCAAGCACTGGCTTTTATTGTCTGTCTTGGCGCAACCACCGGAGTCGTAATCGCTGTGACAATGAGGAAGTTTTTAGAGACTGAAAATTATTAGATTGAACCGAGAGATGCTGTCCTACTCCCATGTTATGTTTTTAGCTTTAAACGAAATTCATCCTTCTGGCCAAGTCTTGGGTTAAAATGTCACGGTAAGCGTTCACCAGCACGCATGCGCTCTGACCCTTTATTTCGTTAGTGGTACCAGTTGTAGAGTTTTCAGGAAAGATCAATCAAAAACTTGAAAATGCAGGATCCCACAAAGTGAAAATGAAGACCTCATAGCCAAACTAAATGAGCTGGCAGGCAACTTGATGTTCCCGACTTACCACAGATCAAGTTGTTGTAACACAGGACGTGCTTCACGTCCAGATAAACATCCGGAATCATTGTTCGCTTGCTAGCCAGGCAACGCATGGACCTGTGCTAGATAAACGGTGAAACCCAAACGTGCTCGAAGCAAGATTTTTATTTCGGAAAACCTGACACAGCAAGAAAATCGCTTCTCTGGAAACAAAGGAATGGGCAAGGGCGAAGGGTATCAGTTTGTCTGGTATACGGAATGGAAAGGTCTTCGTAAGGGAGAAAGATGGGGCTCGGTCCTGTTATAGCAACGAAGGATGACATGTCAAAAACTAGAGTAATTTCGTTGCTCTTTCAGTCGGTTACTCCAAATTTTTTTCTAAACATGAATGACAAGCACATATTTGTCGCCATGTGAAGTTGGGCTTATTTTTTAAACAACCAACGCAATGTACCGTTTGAGTCTGTTTCACCTTAATGTTCAATCGGCAAGAAGTAAAATCGAGGAACCAGTAGCGCATGTTTTGCAAGGAGTCTTGATTTTATGTACGATGCAATTACTGTCAACCGAAACATGGTATACAACAGGGGATAAAGTTGACGTTAAAAGAAAATTATAAACATTTTGAGTTTATGTCGTAATGATAAACAAGGTGGTGGTGTGCACGTATGCAAAAAAGTTTTGAGTGTGTTGTGATTGATGGTTTTACGAGTTATCACAAATGACTGCGATGTTGGCGGTAGCTCACCATAAATCTTGCATGCGCTGCATGCGCTTATCGACCGCCAAGTGGAAACATTACTGCTTTCTTGAATTTATTGATGCGTTTCCTAGGTTTATTTGTGAAAATGGAGCTTATGGTTTTTGTGGTGGTGATTTCAGCATAGATATGGTTACGTCTTCTCCACGTCAACTAGAGTTCGCTTCTCTTATTTCCAGTCGTATGGTCTGTTCAATGTTATTGCTTTCAGCTACTACTGTATTACACCTCATCACGAGGCATTGCTCGATCTGGTTTACCGTAAATGTGCGCAGAGTCCGATAGAAAGTCGGGAGTAGCTTGGAGAAATCCATTAGTGACCATCGTGCGAATCTATATGCTTGCTGACGTTGGCTTTGGTGAGGAAGGAAATCTGTCTCACAAGATGTCTATTTTTAGAAGCGATAAGCGCAAAAAAACCTTAGAAAAATTTGGTCAACATACATGAACTCTGAGGATTGGGAGCGGCTCTGTCCCCACGTATTCAGCTGATAGAAGCCTTTAACGTTTTTTAAGAAAATTTAGTATATTTTATGATCGATCGCTTTCCATATCAATTGCATAAGGTCTCGCCACAACCTCTGCAAAACCTTGGGTCACGTCTGAAATATTAAACATGATTAAAGAAGAAAGTTCTTTATCATAAGTTGTAACTTAGCAAAAGATGTTGCCATTGGTCTCGCCTTCGAAAACAACGGAACGCGGTAACTAAAGCCCTAAGACAGAGCTGTACACGCTTACGCTCCAACAATTTGTTTAATGGGGATATGCGGTCGGAGTGTCAGTCTGGAAGAAGTTGAATAGTTTAATGAAAAATGGATTGCATGTAGATCGAGATAACAGCACTTGGAAGAATTGATGGGTATTAACATAATTGGTGTGGCTTTCGTTAAAATTAATGGATACTTTGTTGAACTTCTTCATAGTACACATAGTGAGCAGAATGCTTCCAAATACATGATCAGCGTTACATGACAGCTTGTTTCTTCATCCAGCTGATGAAGATGAAATATTTCAGCTCTTTCAAGACTTAAAAAAATAGCAGAGCGGTGGGATTTTATCACCTTCATATTAAACCTAATAAGCATCAGCAACACCACGGTCTATTGTTTCCG
Source organism: Ixodes ricinus (assembly GCA_037355805.1). Lineage (NCBI taxonomy): Eukaryota > Metazoa > Arthropoda > Arachnida > Ixodida > Ixodidae > Ixodes > Ixodes ricinus. The sequence goes on from JAZHYW010069666.1 coordinate 2,271, forward strand.
TGTTTGACACATATTTTAATCTTAGCGTCGCAAGCGGGGGTTTTCCACTGAAAAATGCAGGTGGCTTAAAAGTTCCAGTTCTACATAAAGCCGGGGACAAAATAACCCAGGGAATTATAGGCGCTATTTCCGTGTATTACCACACATTTTCCGAGCGGTCTTAGAAAGATTTTACGTTGACGACTATGCATCGTTTTTGTGCTGAATTTCGAACTCAGACACCACTGTCAGTATGGGGTCAGAAAAGAGTCAGCTCCTGATGAACTGGCGCTGCTAGGAGCAAAAGAATTAATTTTAAATAATATTGAAAATAAACTGGTGATTCACTCTGGAGTGTTTATAGATTTTTCGGAAAGCATTCGATCGCCTCGATCACGTAACGTTATTTCAAAAGCTATACATGCATAGGCTCGCGAGTGTCGCTCTTGATTGATAAAGCAACTGGGTCAATTCAAGTTACTTTGAAAATCCGCTAGCAGGTAGGTAGAAATCGTAAAAATAGACTCAGATCCTAGGCAGTTAAACAGCAGTGCGTGCCTGCAAGGCAGTATACTGGGGCCACTTCTTTGATTTGTATATCAGCTGTTACAGTAAATATTGATGATACTGTTAGTTACATCATATATGCAGATGACACCTCTCTCTTTTTCTCCAGGAACGACGCTGACCAAATTAGTATAAGGCGAACCAACATCTTGATAAAACTAAATGCTTAAACGATATCAAATTCTTTAAAAATAAATGTAAATAAAACTAAAGCCGTTCTGTTCAGGTCACGTAATACAATATGTACCTCTATGACTATCCCTTTCACTTGGTGGAAATGAAATAGATATAGTAGTAAATGCTAAAAGTCATTAGGAATAATATTTGATGAATACCTGTGTTGGGACGAGACTTGCGCAACAGATAAGCAATAAGCTGTCTAGGCAAAGTTGTTGGGGTCTATATAGGTACTGCAATAGTGATTCCACATCCCTGTCAGTTACACTTATATACAAGTCCCTTTTTTTACACATACTACAACTTGTTCACTTTAGTACTGCGGGTAATTACTGATGCGACTGCTACAAATCTTAAACTACTACTATAACTTAAAAAAAGCAATTCGAGGTTTATGCCATGCGTAGCTTGTATAAGTCATACCAATGGCCATTGTTTCATAGATTTAATACAGTACATAATTGCGGGTAGTCACTATAGTTATAAACGTGCACGTTCCTACAAAAGGTCTTTTAGATTGGTGAACGACAAATATGCATTCATCAATTTCCCAACTTGAACCTTAGACAAGCGAATTATCCAACTCGTAATGCTGAGATATGGATAGTGCCGCATTTCAAGAACTAAATTATGGGAATCAGAGTGCTTCAAATGTACCCTCCCCATCTTTGAATCGTTTTTATGAACTCTGATGTTGAAGTATCTTCAGTATGTCCGCCTGAACAAATATGTTCACTTTTCGACTAATAATTGCTCCCATGCGCAAAAAATCGTATAACGATGGTATGCGTTTAATGGGTGTTGATATTTTACATCCTTTTTCGCTTTCTTTTTTCCCTCTTTGTTTGACAACTTCCTTTCAGCAATATTGATGATGTTGTCTGGCCCATGCCATAATCGATATGACAAATAATAGTGGCCTTACGTTTATATGTTTGTTCTTCCTGGGCTGCTATGGGGGCAGAGGCCAGTCAAGCAGCGTGTCAGCTTGCTTTTTCTCTGCCTCCTTTCTGCTGCTGGGATCGATAAAGACCACGCCTTTGAATTTGAATTTAGTTGCCACGAATTTCCGGTAGACATTTTTTGATTTTACAAAAAAGTGTGTATTTTGTTGTTTAGTGCACCTGGAGAAACGATATAAACTTCTGATTTTTTTAAAGAAAGTTCATATTCTAGAGCGAAAATCACAAAGTCGGTGTCAATCCGGTGCGAGTTTTGCGACATTCGCAATGTTTAAATTTCGGATAGCTATCAAACACGGACCTAGGTTTCAGACCTCCTTCGCCGGATCGAATGGTCCTGGTCCCACGAAACTGGAAGGCGTTCGAATGCGCTATTCTGCGATGCAACACCCGAGTTGGCCAATGCAGTCAGTCGTTCTTCAGTTGTTTGCCAGGACACCTCGTCGCTCAGTTTGTAGCAGTAGAGTATCAAAACCGTTTAGTACACATAGGTAGGTTTATTTCCGGTTTGAGAGCTGCGTTTGCCAAGGCTGTTCTTCGCGAGCAGTAGGATCGTACTCATCAGCATCACTAGCGGCAACTGCACCATTCTCCTGTCCGTCTTTGCCGGGGCGACACTAGCTGCGCTTGTACAGCAGATAGGATCGAGATTTGCGTCGTGGAGGCCGAACACTCATCGCTGTACAGAATCATAGTGCACCTTCTTTGGTTCAGGTTTCTACTTCGCCTTGAAATTTTATGGTTAAGGCTTCCTTCGCCCTCTTGAGGATTTTCGTACAGTGTGCTATGGACCACCTGACCTTGCTGATCAATTCGTTCAAAAACTTCACAACGCACTTTCTTTTATATCTAGCCTATTCCCATACGCATCACAGATTCTTTTAGATGCTTTCAATTGTAGTGATATTACTTGGGATACTTTTGTTGTCAAGACACACTTCAGAAGCACTTGAAGACGACTGCTTTACATTTGTTCTAGCCCACATGATTATTCAACCTACCAGGTCATCCCTTAACGCAAGTCCTATCCTCGAGTTTCGCTTCACCACTGATTCTGCATATGTCAAGAAAAAAACAACAGCAACATAATCCTTCACCTTTCAGTGATCATGCTGTTATCCATTTCAAATTTGAGTTTGAGGTTCAGCAGGAATCCTGGTATTTAAATCAAGTAAAAACTATAATAAAGCTAACTACAGTGTAATGAACAACGAGCTTGATATACTTTCGAGTTTCCAGAGTAGCTATGAGAGCATAACGGTTAATAAAAACTAGATCATCTTCAAAAACAAACTCACGCAAATTTCTGGGATGACCCGACGATTATAATGAAACGGGATAAATCGAATCTTTGGTATACAAAAACTATTAAACAACTTAACAACAACAACAAAAAGAGCTGTTCAGGCGTTGTATACTAACTGACTACTGACCTCGCCTGAAAACAGCTAACTCTGATCGCGAGACTCTATAGGAAGCCTAATATAGAAATGAAGGCAATTTTTTGTTATTAATTTAGTTGAACTTCTTCGCAGAAAAACCTCAGAAGTTTTAAGAGTAATTAACCCAAACACGTCTGCACCTCTTCAAATAGTAGTGATGAAATGTTGCCACTGTCGGAAGAACGAAGTGACCAATAGTCTAAATCATTATTTAATCAAAGTCTTCAGGGCAAATGACCATACAGCATGCCCCATATTAACTGCCTTCATTTTCCGCTCATGTATGTATTTGAAAAAATAATGTATTCATGTAATATTTTCTTAATAAAAAGCCTACACCTATCGTATGGCTCTTGCTACGACATAAATTAATTCGGAACATCTGAAAAACACCAACTCAAACTGGATCAGTTTTCTATTAATTACCTTTCAGCATTATTTGTCTTCTAACGGCTTCCTAACGACTAGAAAATTTGTAAAGTTATTTAAATTTACAAATCAGGCGATCAAACTTCACCTATCTAACCATCGATCTCTAACCTGTGCCTTATGTACATTACTGGAGCACATCATATGTTCAAACGTCACGAAGTATATTCAAAATAACCACTTTTGGTACACTTAGCAGAGCGCGTTAGATGGAGTACAGTTCACACGGAAAAAATAAAAACACAGATAATACACAAAAATATTTTTTCCGTGTGAACTGTAACCACTTTTGTTTCGCCATATCAACATAGAATCCTACCATCCTTCGTGCGAAACACAATTGGTACAACTCCTTCAATAAACAAGGTAACATCGATAATAACGTTCAAACTGACGCCATATACATTTAGGTATTAAAAGGATTCGAGAAGGTTTTCCTCCATTTACTCATGCAAAGCCTAAGTGAACTTCACATTCATTCATGAATGACATCTAGAACCAGTCTATTTTGAACAAATCGCTATCAGCACACTGCAATAAACAATTGATAGTCTTCCTATTTTCACGTGTAGCTCGGAGCCCCCAGCACGAGTATCGTATTGGTTTAGTCATTTATACGCGAGGATTAAATCGGAGAAGCTCCTTCAAAGTAGAGCTGAAGCCATGCTCTTCCAAGGCTGAGGAAAGGGGAGAGCGATGGAAACCCGTGAGCCGACGCCACAAAATGACCGGCTGGGGGACCCCGCCGCGGCTGACCAAAGCGGCTGGCCGCTCTTCCCTCGCAAGCTGCCCTTGCTGACTTTTCGAGCCATCGTCGATCTGCGGCTACGTTGGATTGTATCCGTCGATCGGTCGTGATACAGAACTCCAACGCCCGACGTGTTGATTGTTTTCGTGGCATTTTCGTGGCACCGAAGCAGCTGACTCACGCCGTTGCACCGTTGCACGATGCGGTACTCCTGCGTAGCCATCGGCTTGCACGATCAGCGTTCGCCGCAGCGGTTTCTCTCGCTTACCGCCCCTTCAAGCCGACACCAGAGATGTCAAAGGTATGGAATCTCGTTATGGAAACAGACGAGTTTGGGCCCAACAAGTAACTCTATGTTGTTTGAAACGTGTTCCGCACAGCGCAAATGAAAACAATGTACGTATGGGCAGACTTGTACGCGTTAGCGAAAATTAGTAAGGAATTACATTTACAACTACTCAAGGCTAAGTTGTAATTAATTACAATTACAGTTATCCTTCAAAAATTAAGTGACCGTTACCCCAAAAGTAATCCGTTACTTTCGTGGCGTTACTTTCAACAATATTGCCCTCAAGTAAGAAACAAAGGGAAGAGGGTTATTCAAGTCCTTACTGTTGCAACCTGTTCCATTAATAGACCTTGAGTATTTTGAGCAACAGCTGCACTCTCGAGTTTCAGTTTTCAGTTTTATTCAGAATGCGCTTGACAATCTGTGCATACTTTCTGCGAGTCCGTAAGACTGAGGGTCATTGGGGCTGGAAGTGACGTGTTTGAAGTCATACCTTTCGAGAAGGCAGAGAACCTGTGGCTGGAAAATGCGGCCCATTGTCGGTGCAGAGTTCGAGCGTATGCCCATACCTTGCGAACATGGAGCTGAGTGCCGCAATTGTGGTTCTTGCGCTTGTGTCCATCAGCTTCTCGACCTCTGGGAAATCGGAAAGTGCGCCAAACGCAACGAGGTATAGTTTCCTCAAAACAAAGATGTCAGCCCCAACCTTGCACCATGCACAGCCCGGAAGCGGGGCGCATTAGTAGTGGTTGTACTGGCTGCTTGTAAGAGAACTTTCTTCATGTAGAGCAGTTCTGTGTCAGCAGGGTGATGTCGCCGTTGAGACCCGGCGAACAAACAGGCGTCGTGCCATTTTTGCATTTGCAAACCGAGATGACCGGCGTGAATTCTTTGTAGGATTTCTCATCGCATGCTTTCGGTACGAACACTTTGTTCCCTTAAAGAGTATTTCGTTCACCACAGATAGTTCCGATGGAAAAGGTTTGAGTTCACCTAAGTGGCTGGCCAGCTGACAGGCTGCTGATGCTCGACTGCACGTAGTCGTCCCGAGCAGTGTCGTCAGCCAGTTTTAGATGCGGAGCATCTCTTGCTCGGGTCTATGTCCCGCGGCGTTGGGCGTCAGTCCGCACTACACTACGCATGCGCAACTCTCCTCCTTCCTCTCTCCAACAGCTGCGCGTTACTCTCTCCGCTCTCTCTCTACCAGCTGCGTGCACTCCGCGTGGTTCGTCTCTCACACCGCGCGTGCATGCGCAACTCTCCTTTAGTCTCCTCTCCTTCAAGCAGTGGTAGCGCGCGTTCCTCCGGAGGAGTGAGAATGAGGAGTGGTTTTTGGGCGCGCGGGTCGCAGCGCCACGCCAGGGCTTTCCAGTGGGTGGCTTTCCCGCAACTCTGTGGCTGTCGTGTGCTAGCGCTTCGGCCGCTCAGGCGTCCGCCGCAGCCCAAATCCGGCCGGCCAAAAGAAATCAGTCAAGAAGGGAATAAATTAATTCCGATCCACGATGTCTGCATCACCTCATGGTTCCCCTCGGGAAGATGGTGTAATTTTTTCTTGCGTTACTTCCGTCACCATGGAACCCAGGAGCTGGATCGCGTGTACTTCCACGTCGTCTGTGGCACCAGCCTTGTCGACCTGACCGACGGGAGACGCCCATGACAGCATGTCTGCCAAGACTAGTGCTTCCTGGAACATACTGCAGGACATAGTCGTATTTGAGAAGTCTTAAAAAATCTTTGTAAACGAGGCGGCATGCCACAAATCCTTTCATTGCAACAGACATAGGCGGTCTGGTCCGTCTCCAATGACGACCTTCGCCCGTAAACAAACTGGTGAAATTTGTCGCAACTAAACAAAATGCTAGCGCCTCTTTTTCAATTTGTGCGTAACGTTGTTCCACTGCGTTGGCGCTCCGGGATGCGTAAGCCCACTGGTCACCAGTGACCGCCGTGACACTGCAAAGTGCCGCACCGACGCCGTCTTTTTCGATGTCATCACGTTATCTTCGTCTCCTTTCGAGGATCGAAGATAGCTAATACGGGAGCTGTACTAGAATCTACGTGATGCTGTTCCACTCGCTCGCATGGTTCTCGGTCCACTCAAACACCGAATGAGTCTTGATAAGCGCCTTCGCAACAACCCCGTTCTTTCAGGCAGGTGCGGCACATATTTTCCGGGAAGTGGTTATTCACCCCCAGCATACGCTGAATGTCGTTTTGTTCTTTTGGCACCGGCATTTCCAGCGGCCTTGCACCAGCTTTGTATTAGGCGAGATACCTTTCCCTTCGATTATGTCACCGAGGAACTGTATGTTCCGTTAAGCCGAACCTACAATTCTGTGCGTTAAACGTTAAACCAGCTTTGTCAGCAGCTTTCAACGCTGACACTCGGCGGTCATCGTGTCTCGCCGTCGCGCCCGACACCAGAATGTCGTCAATATACGTGCGCACGCAGGTAGACCATCGAACACTTGACTCAGTGTCCTTTGGAAAACTTCTGGCGCCGACGAGACACCAAAAGGCAGCCGGAGGTAACGGTATCTGCCAAAAGGAGTTGCGAAAGTACATATTCTTCGACGTTTCTCGTCCAGTGGTATCCGGTGGAATCCAGAGATTTGCGTCCAGGCAGCTAAAGACACACTTCGCCGGTCAGATCTTCTTCCATGTCCTTCCCGCTGGGAGCTGGTAGCTGCCTCTTCGCATGCTCGTTAATTCTTCTTGGGTCCATGCAGACCCGTGAGTCTACTATCTTTTTCTTGACCAAAACGAAAGGGCTTACCCAATCGGTGGAGTTTCTCTTTTGATGATTCCCGCTTGCTCCATTCTTGTAGAGCTCGTCGCGAAGAGGCTGACGGAGGGACAGGGCATTATCCGGGCTGACTGGACGACGGCGGCGGCACCAGCCTGCAGGACCATGCTGTAGGGCTGCTTCGGGCAGCCCTAATCCATCAGACAGGTGTCTGAAATCTTGGCAGCCATGTACTTCTGAAGTTCCGATGGCGTCCATTGCTGTGCCTGCACAATTCCTAAGGCTTCGCTTGCGTGCAGTCCCAGTATGGCCTGGCGACTATCTTTCACGACAAAGAACTTGCCACTACTAGCAGCCTTTACGACGGTCAAATTCTGGCACGTCGTCTTCAAAGCTTTTGTAACTCCTCGTAGTACGCTCGCAGACCGAGCTACTGGGCTTCAACGTTTGGCGTCAGTAGCGCTTTGAACACTGAAAACGGTACCAGGCTGACGTGAGACCCGGTGTCGCAACTTCAAAGACTTCGAACAGAAACTTGAGCTTGATGGTCCAATCGTGTTTCCGATTTCGCCACCTATCTCCGGAACGTCAAAGTCATCGTCGACGTCATCGTTGACGTCACGTCTGCTTACTTCACCAACTACGGTCGAGCAGGACAGCAAATCGCGAAGTGATTAAGCTTCCGGCATGAGTTGCATTTTTTCCCGTAGGCGTGGACAATCGGCTGACTTCGAGTCGCCAATTGCATTTTCCGCGCGTAAATACTTTTTGTCTTTTTGTTCTGCCTTGCTGCGTTGCGGTGCAGCTTGTTGTGAGATAGCATCAATATGGTTGGCCGCCTTGTTCCAGACATGGTTCGCTTCGCCAGAGTCCGCTACTGCACATTTCTTCTGGGTTTAGCAACGTTAGACCCTTCTACGAAGTATTTTCTCGCGAAGTTTCGAATAAATCAGCCGAACACGATCTGGTTTCTTGATCATTGAGTCATGCAGTTCTTCGAAATTGCACTGGGCCGGCTAGCTTTTTCAGATCTCGAATAAACTTTCGACAGGTTCGCCCTCGGCTTGCGCTCTGAGCGAGTATGGCAGCGTCGTGCGCTTCATGTTCACCTCCGCGAAATATGCTTCAAACTCTTCTGACGAAAGTTGCGTAATCGTCCTGGTCCTCCCCGTCCATGAAACTTGAAGATGTTGAAGACTTCGAGTGCTTCGCCGGTAACGCTCAGCAGGACTGCAGCCTTTGCAGCCTTCACTTCTTGGACGTTCCTTCGATGCCGGTAGCCTTCAGGAACAGCCTGACCTTCTGCTCTGGAAGCGCTTCCAGTTTTCGGAAGAGGCTGCCGGACAGAAGTAAGGCTCCGGCGTTTTGAGCAGATCCATCGTCGGTCACTGCGTCGTCCGACTACGCTTGGGCCCGCACTGGCCACTTCTGCATGTCATCATTAACGATAAAGAGGCAGTCGACAGGATCGTGTGCAGAGCAACATGAACATATAAATGGACGTCGGCGGTATTTATCAGATAGCGCCGGCGCACTGCGCTGCTAGTGCCTTGTCATGCGAGGCGTTGTACATGATAAGCCCGATACAGCGCCACCTGGTCTAACATTTCATCATCCTTTTTTTAATTTGTATAAATTTTGTTATAACACAATCCCCCCTTTTAAAGCGATTCCGTTGTTTATTTTTATCTGTATTTTCTTCCAATCTCCTCTACGTCTACTTATAGTTCTTTCCCTATATATTCGTCCATCCATGTCTGTAAATCCAGCGCCCTTCCAAACCGCTGTAGCCATCCCCCCAGATGGCTGGGACAAAGCCGTGCACCTTAAAATTACTTGTTCTATAGTTTCCTTCATGGTTGCATTTGTTGCATAGAGGTCAATTTCCTGCAATTTAGCCCTATATGTTTTCGTTCTTATCATCTCTGTTCTAGCTTCAAACAGCGATGAGCTCCCCAATAAATTATCCTACATTCTCCCTTCTTTACTTTTTTGTACCCTGTATATTGTTAAAGTTGATTTCTCCCTGCATTCTCCCATCCCACAATTTCTTGTTTCCTTTACTCCCGTTTCTACTGATGTACTCCGATCGGCTCCATCTCGTTGGAATGTATTTAAATCTGCTTGCGGGTTCGGTTTGTCCACTTAGGTGTTCAGAATTTTCATATATAAATGCTGGTACACTTTCGCTGCCCACCGTGTATCCTCAATTTCAGCTAGACTTTGTTCAAATTTTACTTTACTACGATCACTTCTCTCCTCTCTGAAAGATGCTCCAACCCATATCGCCTGTACTCCCTTATTTAGGTTGTATTCCCTGTGCCCCCGATGCAAGCTCTACCTACACTCATTTGCTGCACCTCCTAAACTTGCCGCAGGATTTCTGACCCCATCAAAGCAATGCCGCATTCCCAAAGGACAGTCCCGAGCACCATGACCTTCTACCATACACCCCTAGCGACTTCATATCTATTATAGTTCCATAGTGCCGTTTGTTTTATGACCACAGATCTCGTTTCCCCTTCTTACAATATCTTCACTTAGTCTTTTAGTGCGTCTTTGTTTCAGCAATACG
>JAZHYW010069667.1:0-10486 GCA_037355805.1 Ixodes ricinus
ATAGCCTCGTCCCACTAGAGCGACAAACACCGGTTTTTGTCCGACGACACCACAAAGTTCCGTGTCGCCGATGCTGTCCCACTGCAACGACCAACACCCGCGACAATCGCCGACAAGCGCCGACAAACGATCGACGACAGACGAGTTCTTGTCTGTCGTTGGACTTGAAGCGCAGCAAGCAGTCCCACTGAGGAACATCTCTCGGAGACAAACTTATCCTCCTCGCCCGCTTATGCCTTCTGCTGCCTCCCTTCCCACCCTTCTACCCTTCCTCCCGGAACGAGAAGCCCTTGGCGGCCACTCCTCGTTCCCGGCCCCGCAGTTCCGGTCCCTCGATTGCACGTAGTGGTCGCGGGCGCGGCTTGCTGGCTGGCGCCGGGCGGTCGTGTTGCGAAAGGGAATTTGCTGTGGCTGGTTTTGCTCGCGAAAACTTGGTGCGCGAGGTGGTGCTCCAAGACGCCGAAGTCTACGCCCCTGCATCAGGATGGATACACCCATGTGCGAGGACTGACCAAAGTAAGACCGCTCACCACAAAGTAGGACACGACGTTCCGCGGCAAGCCATTCCGGCAGACGAGAGACTTGTCATCACGTTCTGTGATAATCGGGATGCCGTATTGTCCACCAAAAAACGCCTGCCCTCGATCATTCGAATATGAAGTTATAAACATCCTCAAAATCGGCGTGAAATTCCGTGGCGCTCACCTAGAATGCCTCGAACGGCCCAAAAAAGAACGATTCGGGTATTCTAGTTCGGAAAAGGTTTGGTGTCGATTGTCACGACTGTTTGCGGAAAGTCGCCAACGGCAAATGAAGAGAAGCGGAAGCTTTAATCAAGAAATAAAGTAATCGTCTCCACTTTCACCGTGTTTGTCGGCGCGTTTTATGCCCAAAGAGCAAAACACGAAAACCGCGTCGCCAGACTCTGTTTGTCTGTGTATTTTGAAGTGTTTTGTTGACAACTCCAGTCCCACTAGGAAACAAGTTTCCTTGTCCCCATGTTCTGCGTCGTGTCCGCCAGGTGGGACGGCGGACTCCGACAAACAGGCTGTCCGTCGGTGTCGTCTGTCGCTCGTTGTCGTGTGTCGCTGTCGTTTGTTGCTGTCTGTCGCTCTAGTGGGACGCTGCTATGAGTGACGCAAGCCAAGGAATTTCAGCAAAGCTGGCACCTCATCGGTCAGGCCCTCTTGAATAATCGGACAAATCGGCACCAACGACTTTTTGCTGGCGGATCCCGACTCCGGCGTATGGCGTGGAATGGCCCACGTCGACCAGCTGTCACTCTACCATCCTCCGTGGTCACCGTCATCCCCCATCTCTTCACCTTCCGAGGGGGCAGAAAGTTGTAAGTGAGCCAGGCAGCAGAGCGCTCATGACGCCGAGTCTTCCGCTCGCGGGTGTGGTGCGGAAAAAGGAAGAAGGAAGAAATAAAAGGATAGGATTCAGTTGAACCTAATATATAATGGGCAATATTCTGACTAAATGTATTTTAAATTTGAGATTTAGCAAAGATACTCTGATGTATTGCTATAAATTTTGTGTGAACTGCTCTTGCATCCGAGAAACTGTGAAAGAGGAGCAGATGAGAAGCTCGCAGAAAAGCAGTTGCAGTTGTCTGCTGCCACAATCGAGTCATTCACGCTGTGGTCCCACTGTGGCCACAGGAAAAACAATAAAGCACACAGATGACAGGAGAATCTAAGCCGATACCGGGGTGTCCCAAATGCTGACGTACGATAATGCATGCGCACCGCAGCCCCATGCTGCCGGGAAGTCGGAAAGCGATAGCTACTACAAGTAGCATGGCAGCTTCACCACTTCTGGAATGCGTGCGCCTGCGCAGTTCGCTTGGTGAGATCGGTCTATTGCGCATGGTTACAACAGCCGCTTTGTCGTGTCTCTCAATGCCAGGAATGACACCTTGTCCGTCTAAAACTTCTTCAGTTTTGGTTGCTTCACTGGGGGCATGCCGCTTTCGATCCTCAAAGGAGCATGAGCCGGTCAGACGGGCAATCCGTCAGTCACCTAAAGTGCAATGATGCTGTTTCAAGAGCCACTTTGTCTGTGCGCTAGCTTTGCGCCAGCAGGACGTAGGCCCTAGGTTGTAGATTGATGCAGCTCGCATAAGAACCAAGCCCATTCTATTCAATTCCCATTCCGGGGTCACAGGAGTGCGGAATGATTCCGGAACCATTCCAGATCTGGAGTGGCAACCCTTCAGCACTGATCTGCTTCCCTGGAAAGCTTTCCTGAAAAGCCAGTGCAAAGCGGTGCAACTTTACACGCATGCGTCGGTGCAAAGCGGTAAAGCTTGTGCAATAGCGCCGGTGCAAAACAGGCTTGGCGAGAGCGTCTAGACTGCTTCAAAAATTAAAGGTTCCACCAGACCCTTTGGACCGTCTTCAACTGCCGGAAGAGCAGGCCATTGGTGGGTGCTCTGCCATTCGTCCTTTGTCGTAAATGTCGATACGGCCTATATGTTACACTGTCAACATTCATACTTGTAACGAAAAATGCGTACAAGGTGCACGCTATCGTATAAGATGCACCACCGGAAATTTGAGGAGAAAACTGTTATTTATACGCCGGAAAGTATGGTAATTTATTATGTATGCGAGAATTGCCCGGTACCTCATGATTTGCTGCATGTAGAAATAATACTAATGTCTTACTCGCTCATCGTACCCATATAGAATTGTTGTTGTAATGATGGCTTTGTTTTTCTTAATGCTTTTACTTAGGAGGTATCATATTTTAGTTCCCTTACACTATATCATTTGTTGTCTGTACACATTGCGAGGTAATAGAATGTCAAAAATTCTTTTAGAGAATATTTCTAGCAGTTGCTTTCAATTGCAAAGATGTATTTGATACTAAAAATGTTGTGCATCATAACTAGTTTTATAATCACATATTAACCAGTTGTCGACCAATTGATCAAAACAAAACAAAAGATAAATACATGTCAAGTTCTCTTTCTGTAAAACAATAGATCAAAATAAACAGCAGAAACACTAAACTGAAAAAAAAATGTTCAGGTGCCACATGTATGAAATGAATCTCCTCTCCATTAAAAAAATGCACAATATTTACATATATTTATTTTTATTTACAATATTTACGACTAATTCTAAAACCTGCTTCCGTTTCAAGGTCGACATCTCAAAACACAAGCATAATTCGGAATCGCTCCTAACTCAAAATGTGTCTCACAACACAAATATTGCACTGAAAACATTTTTGTGTGTGTGTATATATTTATTTTGTTACGTACGCATCCTCTCCAGGTGCTTAAAAAAATGTATTTCTTGGGTGCTCGGCATTTCTCTAAGTTAAAGGGCATTATTTGTTCCTTTTGGAAACAATGGAGATGTGTTCATTATTATGTGGATGGTTGAGAGTGTTGGTGTATAAATTACAAAAAAAAAACAAAAGTGGGACATAGAGGACAATACAAACAACAGGGCGTGTTGTCTGTAGTGTCTTCTATCGATCCTCACTGCTCTCTTTTTGTGGCGTCATCGCCCATTGCAAACAGTTCAGGCAAAGCGATCCCCAAACTCCGGTTGCAGGGAAGCGATCTTGGTGGCCCCCGAACGTGGCATGCCGAGTCGGCGATGGAGGACCCCCGCCACCGGTGACCCTGTGGGAGGCGCAGTACGCGTACGAGGCGCGCCGTCCCGGGAGGTGTCCCTGCTCCCCGGGGACCTCCTGGAGGTGCCCAAGGGGGACCAGCAGGGGGCGCCAGGCTGGCTGCTGGGCACCAGCCGCCGCACGGGGCAGTCGGGCTACTTCCCCGCCTCGTTCGTGCGCACCGCGGCGGCGCCCGTCCCGGCCGCCCGTGCCCGGGAGGAAGGAAACGACTCCGGCTACTGCGAGCTCGGTGCTTCGCCCGCCGGTGAGGATGGGGCGCAGCCGGTAAACGCGCCGGCGTCTCCGACTGGTGCGTTTACTGCTCCCTAAAAGTGGTCCCTTGATATCCGCCCAACGAAGTCGTCGAAGTGGCACGGTGTCGCTGGTTGCGGTCCTTGCGGTGGTGAATGTGGCAGACACCTGTTCTGCTGCGAGTCGCTCTCCGGCTTGGCGGGACGCCGCGGCGACGGCGACACTCGTGTTCGCTCATGCTTTTCGCCGGCGTTCCCACGGCCAGCCGCTGGGATTGGGACATCCGGCAGTGTGACACTCTGGATTTTTGCGGCGTCGTTGGTTGCCTGCCACACCACTTTCAATCCGGGGGCGGTATAGGATGCCAAACACACCATTTGGAGACGCTTTCCAGGCGGCATTGTGGGGATGGAAAGAGTTGGCGAAGTGCAATCGAAGTGTTCCAATGCCTGCTGCTCTACGGGGTGTTTTTTCTTTAGGCTTTACGGGCTGCTTTTAGAAGGAGCATACCTGCTACACTGATGCAGTTTGTACGGGTGAGTTATACGGCCTGGGGGACATAATATAGGGAGGATAATCGTCACGATAAGTCGATTAATTACTTAAAATTTGTCAATGAACCCCTTAGTTAGTGAAGATAATGATACGATGCCAATTAGAAACATGCCGGGCATCATCGAAGACCACTGAATCAGTAAATTTTAGAAAGACGTGTAGTGTGTGGAAAGTGGTGGTGCATAAAGTTACCACTCCAGCAACAGGTGCAAGGCTGGCGGTGCAGAAACGCGGATAATAGGTAAGAGACGGAGAAACCATGCGAGTGCATTTTCGCTCCGAGTGGTGACTTCAGTGCATCACCGCAATTCCCATCCTGATTTGCTGATTTAGTGGTTTTCGATGATGACCAACGAGTTTCTGAATCATATGTTTATCTTCACTAATTAACAAATATTACTGAACAGACTTCTTGCGACGAATAGGCCCCTATATTATGTCCCCCTGGCCGTATAACTCACCTGCACAGACTGCATTAGTGTAGCTCTCTGCAGCTTTTTTTAAAACAAATCAGTAAAGCCTAAAACAAGTAGCCTATGTAGTCGGAGACAGATTAACCCTTTGAGTGCCGGTTTTATAAAAGACATACTATTTTATGGGTAAAAAGTTAATTGATGTCTGTATGCCTCCAGCCTCTGACATACCTCTCGAATTGCACTTTTCGAAACACGGTGCTGGTGGCACCTCGACTTTGCCCCCCCCTCCCCAGGTCACTCTTTCGAGCGCCTTTTGTTTATTCATAACTGTAACTTTATTGTTTTTATAGTTGTCAAAGACCGAGTTTGCTAGTAATTTATAGGTGTCAGTGTTTGCCATGATGTGCTAAGTTGAATGACGTTGAATCACCATTTTGTAACGATGAAGGAGCATACCAAAACAGAAGTGGCCTGAACGAAAAATAGCACAAATTTCTGGCCAATAGTGTTGCACGTGAAACATGTGGCGTCTACACTTGCGGCGCTCTTTGTCGGTTAGTTTAGCGACTGGCGTTAGACACGCGTGGCGTGTACACTCGATAGGAATTCCTGGTAAAGAGATACTGGCGCTGACCCAGGTTTTAAGAAAGTATGAGGAATTCCTGGAAGGAGAGACTGGCGCTAACCCAGGTTTTAAGAAAGTGCGACAGGGTGTCAAGTATCTGCCTGACGCAGAGCGGATGCTCCGCAGGGCTTTCCCGCCAAAGGGCACCTCAACTCACGACGATCTGTTGCGACATGCTGGAAAGACACTCGCTTAATAATCTCAATGGTCCGAGTTCCATTCCCACCTGGCACAAATGCTTTTTTTACTGCGATGGACTCTTCTCCCCTGCACTCAAAACCCACCGGTGTCGAGCCTTGCGGCCACACTTTTATCCAGGCTTCATCTTAATCCAGGCTTCACAAAATGCCGTACACCTAACCAAAAAAACAAAATCCACATAAAAAAATATATATATATGCCATCAAAAAGTTGCACTACAAGATAGAACTGTTTTCATCACACGCACACAAAAAGAAAAAAGAAAACACCCCAGTTAGAACGGGCAGGGAGCAGACGGAAACTGAAACCGCACGGGAACGCTCCCAAGTATACTTGGGCGTAGTAGTGTGTAGACAGTTGGGCAAGTTGGTATAGATTGAACAGTTACAGTTGCGCACTAAAGGACAGGGACAGAGTTGTGAGTGTGTGTTTGTTTGTCATCTACATGTTCCTCTTCTCTGTCCCTGTCCTTTTGTGCGCAACTGTAACTATGTTCAAACTATACTTGGGCGTGGCACACGAAGAGTTAAGAACGCAGTGGATACTGCACCTTCAGGACGCGCTCCTTGCCTTTCACCAGGCTTTGACTGCATGTTCGACGTAGTACTCTTGAATGCGGTAAGTTCACGCTGGAGGCGGTGCATCTACTGGGTCCTTAAACAGGCATCGGCTGTACATACGGTCTGTGAAAGTTGCAGAACCAGACATGGGGAGACATGAGTCTTTGAAGCCAGAAAATTCCTAAAAATAACTTTTTTTTTTGTAAAATGATGATTTTTAAGTTTACGGCTATTTTTCTTATGATCTGACAAGCTTCTTATTTTGATGAAACATATGTGAGACATTGTGTCACTTCATAATATCTATGCAAGCTGATATTGCTGCAAAGTTGATGCGAAAGCAACACTTTTTGAAAACACAAATTTTGTACTCCTCTGCAAATTTTCAGCAGGGATATCTCAGCATCTAGGGTAGACAAATATAGCTTTTGTAGCAACATGAAGCTAAATGTACACAACATACAATGTTGGAAGTAGATTTTTCAACATCGGTTTCATACCAAGCAATAAAACTATTGTTTTATTGCTCGGTAGGCACACATTGAACACTGAATTTCAATGCTCTGTAAAGTCGCTGATAATGGTTCAGTGCAAAAAGTGCCTCCAACATTTTATGCCTCGTAATTTGTAGCATCTGGCCATATGTTAAAACACAATATTTTTTAAAAGTTCTCTTTACTATGCAGAGAGCAAGTAGTCTTCTTTCTGCGTAGGAGTTGTGGAGACATCAGAACATCACAGAGTTCTGATTGGCTTTGATTGGAAGGAATATCCACAATGCTATCGTATAAACTCGTGTAAGGGCCGCACTATTTTTTCCCAATTTGAGGGCAAATTTTCAAGGTGCGGCCCATACACGGATAAAAAAAAAACTTATCCACATTTTGAAATGAACGTACATGAGCGCGCTCGGCTGCACTGGTGGAAAATGCCTTCACTCCGGAATCCGGACTGAATCGTCAGTCGGATTTAATCAGTTTACATACTGCACAATATGCATCTTTTTTTTTTTGTACTTGATAGCATGCGCGGCAACTTTTGACTTGAATCCCGTATGACTGTTGAAATGGTACTTGCCCATAGCTCTCAGATTGCGCGCAAAGGCAGTCAAATCACGACGCTTTGACACGAATCGAAAAACAAAAGAAAACCTCCTCACGGCGTACAGTGGCGTTCAGAAACCTGAGTGCATGCGCGAGCCGAGCCCGCTGAATCCCCATTCCTCACGCTTGCCACGGAACCTGACATATCCTTTATCTTTCTCTTAAAGGACAAATGCAAAGAAAAGAAACTTTTTTTAAAAACAGCCGGGTTGGGACAAGGAAGTCATAAAACGAATTTACAATCGAAAAATAAAATTTTTTAGAGCTATATTTACGGACGCTATACTAATTTGTAGTTGGCGCCCACGGGCGCTGCGGAAAAGTGGCCCATATTTATCACGTGACTGGCCCCTATTTGTCACGTGGTACTTGCGCTCTTCGGAAGCTTCCTATGGTCTCGAAAACTTACTTATTTATCTTCGTTTGAAGTGCAACAAAAAACAAAGATTAATAAGTAACTTTCAGAGCCCAAATGAAGCTTTTGAACAAGCGCAAACCGACGTGATAGACCTGCGCGCCAGTCAGATGACGGCGGCAGCGCCCCGAAGCAGACAAACTTTTGCGGCAGCGGCGACGGCGGCGTGGAGAAACGCGTTGAAGCGGCGGCGCAAAACGCTCAGCGTGCGGCGGCGGCGACGCACAGGTCTACCACGTGACCAGCAACGGCTCCCGCGGGCGCCAACTACGAAATCGTTTTGCGCCGTAAATATAGCTCTAAAAATTTTCTTTCTTCTTTGTAAATTCGTTTTATAACATACTTTTTTCCATTTAGGCTGTTTAAAAAAAATATTTTTTCCTTTGCATGTGTCCTTTAACGTCTTCCGGCCGCAACATAAACGCATCCCGACGGTGCGGCCAACCACGATCGAGGTCGGCAGCCATTGTGCTATACGGTGATACGGATGAGTGGAGAGCAAATATTGGGGATGCGGAGACGTGCCGCTATGTGCTCGGGCGGTGGCTAGCGCCACCTAGCGATATATATTCATAGAAACTTGGCATTACAGTCGGCGCGCCTCAAAAACAAGGAGAGTGCGGCGCATACACAAATAATTTCTCTAATGTTTTTTTTTTGCTGAAATATTTTGTGTTAAATATGGGGGTGCGGCTTTTACATGGGTGCGGCCCTTACACGCGATTGTACGGTAGATGCCTCAAGGTCTACCCACTATTTTTTTCTGTCGGCCAATAAGAGCTTGGTGTTCTGACATCGTCGCAACCCCTTTGCAAGGAGCAGGCAAACTTGCATGCTGCATTGTTTCTCAAAGCAAAGCTCGGTTAATCATAGTTATCCCGAGCACTAAACTCTTAATTAAAATAAATCTGCACAAAAACCTGAACGAGCTTGTGGTGTTTTTTATTTTGTTTGTTTAAAAACACAGGAAGAAAGCTCCAAGACCAGTGTTCCCCCTTAGATGATCTTAGAGAACGACTGCTCAATAGGAGTGCAAGACAGAAGGTTACGTTGTTACAGAGGCAATTTTGGGTGGAAGATGTGCTAGCCACCTCCTTCCTTCAAACCGCGAGTCCCGCTGCTAATACACCTTACAAAGGACAGTTTGCACACGCTGTCTGGGTCGTGTTTCTTCCTTTTGTGGCATTCCCGTCACGTTGGTCGTACAAAAACTATGTGCCGACATGTTTGAAGCATACATACATTTGAAGCAAACGTGGTTCAAACATGGTTGCTGCGTGTCTGGAGGTAATTCTGTCATCGTATTTGCAGCAAGCACAGTGTCTTTTGTATCATGTACGAGCAGTCTGGCTTTTGGGGACCCAACACAAAGGGAGCGGGCCACGCCCAGGAACTTGCCGTTTCACCATTCCACTCTCATAAATGAGATTGTTTAGCGCGAGCCTGATATATTTGCATTTTTGCATTTCACTTCAAAATGCTGCCAATGCACACCAAGGTTTACCGTTTGCCTTAGTGCCCCGGGCGAGCGCTTCCCAGCCCTCTAGTTTTGAGGGACAACCTTTCAATTCTGAGCAAAAAAAGTGAGAAAAAAAAAAAACGGTAACTGCTTGTTTATGCTAACAGTGCTGCACAGTGTACAGGTTGAGAAGATTGGTCGGTAATTGCACAATAATAAAGGGTCACCTTTTAAAAAAAAAAAAAGCTGACAATGCAGGCGTTGGTCAAGTTGGTCAAGCCAGTTGGTCAAGCAAAGGGCGAGGCTCTCGAAAGATCCTCTCCTGTCCTTTTTGTCTCGTCGAAAACTAAAATAGCAGCGAGGAACAAAAAATTTGAGCGCATTTACGCTATCGCGTAACATGTGCTGCAGCGACGACAGCTCGGTGCTCGCGTAATTTTTTGACGTTCTTGCGTCGGCGTCATTTCTATACCTCCTCCCAAACACAATCCTAAGGATTTTCACGCAATTTTTGCTTCTGCTCTCAGTTGCACTCCCATGCCCGATCTCTATTCCATCCATCCTTGGCCCGCCATAACTGAAAGTTGCGTTCTTCGGACCTGCTACGAACTTGCCGGGCTCTAGCCATACAGCGTGCAAGTTTGTCTGCTGGGATGTTTGTGTGCATGCGTTGGCACGGTGGGACGTCAGGGAAAGCGGTGCCTCTTTCAAAGGCCAGGCCTCCCGCACGCACCCGTCGCTTTCAACGCATGTTTAAAGTGTGCGCGCGCGCCCTAGGCAGCGGGAGTTTCCACAAAGAATGACGACGCAAGACCCGGGAAAATTCCCACCAACGGCCGTCCTCGTAAATTCGAAGGGTGGTGTTGCGGATGTTGCGTCAAAAAGCAGCCCCTGACCTCGATACCAAATGAACCGGAAGTCGTTTTTTTTTACTAACTTTCGGTTCGTTAGTTTGTTCACTTTGCGGTGAGGAGGTGCGAGCGCGGCACGGGTCGAAGACTGGTCCGATCCCATGTTTTCCCGAGCGCACACCCAGTTAGAGCGTCGGTTCCGAACAAGCTGGAAGTATCGAAAAGGTTGCGGATCGGCCGAAGCGCTGTCTGCTCTTTGAGGACGACGGAGTGCGGAGAGAGGTCTCTAAAGCGGCCGTCGCACTGTTCGTACGATGCCACAAAAGACACCGTCTGCTGCAGACGCTCCTTGGACTTGTTTGAATCACGTCTGCTTCGCTCATGCGTATGCTTCGAGCATGTCTGGGGTCATCATT